>LR738710.1:380807958-380872671 GCA_902687465.1 Secale cereale | reverse complement strand
GGCGTGCGGTGCGCGGCGGCGGGGCTGGCGTCGCGGCGGCGGTGGCTTGCGGCGAAGGGCGGGGTGCGGCGGCGGTGGTTGGAGGGGGGTGGCTAGCTTTATATAGGAGGAGGGTGCTAGCTTGGGGAGGGGACAAGGCCTTGGCGGCGGCGGTGGAGTTCGAGTCGGCCACGGCGGCGATGCGGGGAAGGCGGCGGGCGGCGATCGGCCTGCTCGGCTGGGCCTCGGCCCATTCGGGTCGGTCCTCCTATTTTTTTTATACACCGGCACTAAAAATAACTCTAGAAAATAAAATAAAATCTAGAAATTGCCAAAACAAATTTTCACCGTCTAAATAAAATATTTAGAACAAGATGAACATTTTCTTGGCACAAAAATGCATTTTTGAAAACATGCAATTTTTCCTAATTCAATTAAAATCCAAATAAACTTCAAATAAAAATTGTTTTATTTATTAAATCTTACGTATTTCTTTATTTTGGGAGAGTCATTTTACTCCCTCTCTCATATCTTTTTGATAGAAATACTTGAAGAAGAAAATAAATAAAATCAAACGATCCTATTTTCAAAATTTGAGAAACCTCAAATATGAAAATTTAGAAATCCCCAACTCTCTCCGAGGGTCCTTGAGTTGCTTAGGATTTTCTCGGATCACCAAAAGCAAGAAAATATGATATGCATAATGATCTAATGTATAACAATCCAAATTGAAAATTTGGGATGTTACAGAAAGAGACTGGGAAGCGACCAACTAGAGAGCAACAACGGTCATGAACATGCATTCAAATTAATCAACAATGAATGCAAGCATGAGTAGGATATAAATCACCATGAACATAAATATCTTGGAGGCTATGTTGATTTGTTTCAACTACATGCGTGAACATGTGCCAAGTCAGATCACTTAAATCGTTCAAAGGAGGATACCACCCCATCATACTACATCACAACCATTTTAATATCGTGTTGGCACGCAAGATAGACCATTATAAACTCTCAGCTAATAAAGCATGGCATAAGAAGCTATGATCTCTAATTTTCATTGCAAGCATGTTTCATTCATAACAAGCTGAATCAGGATCGATGAACTATCATATTTACATAAACGAGAGAGGTCGAGTTCATACCAGCTTTTCTCATCTCAATTAGTTCATCATATATCATCCTTATTGCCTTACACTCGCATGACCGAACGGTTTGGATAATAATAATAGTGTATGTGCATTGGACTAAGGTGGAATCTGTGAGCATTTAATACAAGAGAGAAGACAAGGTAATATGGCTCAAGGTTAAATCAACAATAAAGCATATGACAGCCACTAAGCATTTTAATCATGGTCTTCTACTCTTGACCCCCAAAGAAAAGAAAAGAAACTATTTACACGGGAAAGCTCCCAACAAGCAAAAGAAGAACGAGAAATCTTTTTGGGTTTTCTTTTAATTGCTACTACAAGCAGAAAAAGTAAACTAGCTTAGAAGCTACAACTAATGTTTTTTTGTTTTTCTTAAGGTTATTCTAACACACAAGAAATAGACTAAGAAAAAGAAATTAAACTAAACATGGATGGTACAGTGAAAGAGTGTCAACACCGACAACTAAAATAAGTGTGTGAAGATGAATGTAAAGTTGGTGAGAAACACGTACTCCCCCAAGCTTAGGCTTTTTGCCTAAGTTGGTCTATGGCCACGGATCGAAGCTACTCCCTCTAGTGTAATTAGATGTGTCCTCTGGGTGCCACTGGTTGGCAAGCTCATCCAGATCCCACCCATAAACAGATTGACGGTAAGGATCGTGTGGTGGCTCCAGCTCAGGCTCTGAAGCTTGTGCCTAGCCCTGGTGCATGTAGAAGGCATCTGAGGTAACAATTTCACAATATTTTTCATCAAACCTTAGTTTATAATTAAGCAACCTATCCTTGTCTTTAACAATAAAATCATGTGCTACCATGCTCTTGTAGTCTAGATAAACAGGGGCAAGCAATTTTTCTTCCTTCTCATGATGCCTAATAGGTATTCTAAAATGTTAAGCAAGGCGAGAAGCAAAGATACCTCCAAAGACGGGCCCCTTTGAGCGGTTCAGACTCAGTCATTTAGCAACGACAGCACCTATCGAGGATATACCCGGTGGTATGACCCGGCCGGAAATATGACCCGGCCGGACTTGGTGGTTTACTTGACGGTTTACACTTGGCGATTCATTGGCGACCCGCCCAGACCAGACGGTTTACAGGCAACCTTCCTGGTTAGTATGACTCACTGGTAACCCGGCGGACGGCGAACGGATGATAAGGCCCAAGGCCCAGAAGGCCGGTTCATGTTATGGTGGGCCGGTTTATGAGGAAAGCACAAGGGATATTCTCCTACAAAGCAAGCAAGACTAGGACTCCACTTGTAATAGAGTAATCCTAATCCTACTAGGACTAGTCATGTAATGTAATGCCCCGGATGTAATACTTTCCCTTTTGGGTATATAATATACCTCCGGCTTCATCTATTTCCTTCCCGGGTTCTTTGTCTTTCAGGTTTTCGTCGTTTTGTTGTGTGCGTGTGTGGCATTCATTCATATCATGTAGACATGTGCATCGCATTGCATTTGTGTTGTCGGGTGCATCCGGTTCCACGCGTTCCTTCCCGTTGTCCGTTTCGCGTTCCGGAGCTCCCTCACGTGTCCGTGACGTCCCGTAGGCCTACTTTGTTGTTTGGGCGCGTAACGTTACCGGTGTGGCGCGAGACTTGTCGTGTGTTGTTGTTTTGTTGTGTGTAACCCGCCTCTCAAATCTCGTCGCGTTTGGACTCCGTTTGCTATCCCATCAGTTATTCGTGTGGGTCCAAAGTGCCTTCACTTGTGGCCCAGAAACATCCCTCCAGCAGCCCACTACCCTCTCCTAGGCCCATCTAAACTTCCCCCGCGATCGGATCCGTCGGATCGTGATCGGAGGGCTCCAAACACACCTAAATCCCCTAACCCTAAAAATCTGCTATATAATAGACCCTAGTCTATTTTGGCATGTCCCCTAGCTTCTTCCTCCTCCTTCCCCTAAAAATCTGGATCTAGCCACCCCCTTCTCTCCACTTGGCAGTTCCTCCCGAGGGAACCAGCCACGCCGCCGTTTTCCTCGAAGGCACCAGCCGACAGCAGGGCCGTCCCTTCGATCGATCGATCGATCAGGCGCCAGGGTCAACGGCCGCGTCGACCAGCAGGCGCCGCCCCTTTTCCCTCGTCGACCGATCCCTCTGCGCCAGGCCCATCGATCGAGCCTCCTCCCTCGGGCCCAGATCGCCGCAGCCCTCCCGCAGCTTCGACCGGCCACCGCGCCTGGATCCCCACGGGACCACTTCACCGCCAAGGCCCAGGCCACTCCCTCGCCGCACCAGGCCACCGCTCCACCGGCCCACCTCCGCTCGGCCTCCTCCCGCGGGACCACTTCCCCGCGTCAGCCCAGCGGCCCAGCCCGCGCCTCTCCACCGCCGCACTCAGCCGCCGGGCCGGCCCACTCTCGGCTGCCTCGATCCGCGCCGACCGCCGTCGCCGCGTGGGCCGCAGGCCGCCTTCTCCTCCACCCGAAGCGGGCCGCTCCAGTCGGGCCCGAGGCCGCCTCTCCACCGCGCGCCAGCCAGCCGCCGCCCTTCCTTCGGGCCGGGCCGGATCCACCCCGGGCGTGTTGTTTTTTTTTCCTGTGACTGAGGTTGATTCCCCCCTCTTTTCCCTCTAAGTACCAGTTTTGTTTTAATTTTCTGATGCAATGTTCAAACTGCTCTAACTTTGTGTGTGTTTGTCCGTTTCGCGCAAATAGCATGTCCAGACGTTCGTGGTGATTAGCACTACGTTTTATCTTTTAGTGTCATGCATGTTAGAGATCTTCTAGGTGCTTGTTTTTCTGTTGCAATAGTGCATCGTGATATAATTGCTGCGATGTGATGTTTTTATGCCATCTTTGCCATGTGATAACTTTTAGCTCGTTTGTCCGAATGATGCAAATGACATGTCCACGTGTTCGTCTTGCCTTGCTCTACATTTTGTTGGTGATAGGTTGCATGATAGATTTATTCTTGCCATGTTTATCATTGTTGCAAAGTGCCATGTGGCTGTGATGTTGTTTCACTTGTTATGAAATGCCATCTTGTTGAGCTCGTTGCTATCGTTGTGTTTATCTCCATGATGCATGCTTGTATGTTTCGGGATCACCATCATGTGTACTTTGATGTGGTGCTTACCACTTGCCATGTTTAGTTTCGAGGTGACTTAAACTTGCTCTTTTAGATGCCATGATGAAATTGCTGTTTTAGGACTTAGTGGTTTTTCACTAAGTCTGAAATCTGTAACGTTCCGATGCCATGTTTGCTTGCTGCTCTAGGACAAACCATGATAGTTTTGGAGTGGATCTTGATTGTTCCTTGTAGTATATATTGTTGGCTTTCCATTCATGTTCTCACATGCTTATTTAAGTGGATGTAGCATGTTTAACCTTTGCTCCAAAGTTTCAATAAAATTCTGCTGCCAGAATTTTATTGTCAAGTTCAATATGTCCAAGCTTATTGCTATTGATCTGTGGCTCCTTTGGGGGTGCACCTTTGGACTTATTTGCTGTAAGATATGTCTAGTTTATGTTCATGTCCTTTGCCATGATGTTTGAGTGCTGTAGCTTAATTATTTTGTGCTCCGAAGTTGCTATGTTGCTGTAATTTTCAGCTTTCGCTCGTTTCTTGTTTCGGGCATAACTTTTAGCCCGTAGCTCCGATTTCAGCGAGTCTTATATGAAACTTGATTGATTTTTCTGTGTAGATTCATAATATCTTATTGTTATCATGTTTTGAGGTGAATTGCTTGAGTGCTATTTTCCGTGCTCCGTGTGCATCCTTAGTGCATCCATCATGCATCCATCATTTTCGAGTGCGCATTGCATCTTGTTGATTTGTGCTTGGTGTGATTGTATTGTTTAGAGCCGGAAGTTGAGACCGAGTACGAGTACGAGCACGAGGTTACCAACGAGGTTGAGCACGAGGACCCTTCTTACGATCCGAACGACTACACTTCAGGCAAGATGACCGAACCTCGATAACATTACTATCTTTGCCTACTGCTAGTAGATCCGCTCTATAGTTTTGCCTCGATGCCCATGTCTTTCTTGTCAGCCTCCTACTTGTAACCATTACCATGCTTAACCACCCTACCTATGCAAACCGTTGCTTGGCTAAGTACGTTTCGCTCAGCCTTCTTATAGCATTGCTAGTTGCAGGTGAAGATTGAAGATGCTTGCTTCATGTGGAAGTTTTGTTGGGTTATATCACACTATATAAATGCTAAATTGAAATCATCTATATATTGGCAAGGGTGGAAGGCTAAGCCTTTTGCTTGGTGATTTGTTCCACTCATGCCGTTAGGAACCGTATAAACCGGTGTTATGTTCCTTGATTATGCGTTCCTAACACGGTTGGGGTGTATGGGACCCCCTCGATAAACCGCTAAGTGCTAAGTCTTTTCCAGCAAGTCCCAACATTGGTACTATTTGCCTAATAACAAACTAAACTTGCATAGGGAGTTATAAACCCTTTTTCTTAATCAACAAACCCGGGCCAGTGCTCCACATGAGTGTTGGTCCGAAACGGGGAGTCTGCGGGGCCACCTCGAGGGAACTCAAGGTCTGGTAAAAACCTGTAGAATCGCCCATCCGGTCGTGTCCTGAGACTTAGATACGCGCGGCTACTATCAGGATGTCGACACGCCGGGAGGATTTGCTGGATTAGCCTTACCTTAGTTCGGAGTATCTTGAGCACGGGATTCCAAGAATACTCGGGTCTTCCCACTTTGGAGTTACGACTCCGCGGATCGTGGGCTTGTAATGGGTCAAGTTGGAACACCCCTGCAGGGTTATGAACTTTCGAAAGCCATTCCCGCGGTTATGTGGCAGATGGGAGCTTGTTAATATCCGGTTGTAGATAACTTGACACAATGTTTTAATACACTACCAGCGTGTGTACCGTGACTGTCAATTTCCGAATAGGGATTCGGGAGTTGAACACGGTGGGGTTATGTTTGACGTGTTGTAGCTAGGATCACTTCGTGATCATCTCTCGACCGAGGCTTTCTCTTCTCGCACTCTCTCATGTAAGCTAGTTGCTAGTTGCTGCTGCAGACACTTATTCTTTTCTTCAGCCTTATCCTCTCCCAAGGCTTAATTAGTCTTGTTACCCGGGAACGGGATTGCTGAGTCCTCTGTGGCTCACAGTTACTTCACCACACCAGATGCAGGTCCAGTTGTGAGCTATCTAGGTGATGGCACTGAGCTAGACTGGGAGTTCGACGAGAAGCGTAGTCGATACTATGTTCGTTATCCGGATGATCAGTAGTGGAGACTTCTACTAGGATTCGATCCGACCTGTGGTTTATTTATTTAAGTTTGGTATCTTGACATTTGGAATTTTGCCCTTAGAGGGTTGTGATTGTTCTTAATGTATGATGTTTGAGACATGTATCGTATTTGTGTGACGTGGCGAGTGTAAGCCAACTATTTATGTTTACAATCCCTTCTTTTACATGAGATGTGCAAAGATTACCAAACTTGAGATCATTCTAGGATGGACTTATGCCTTTAAGTCGTGCCTCGACACGTAGGAGGTATAGCTCCATCCTGGGCATTACAAGTTGGTATTCAGAGCCTTCTCCGACCTAGGAGCCCCCACTGATTGATCGAATCGTTGACGGTCGAGTCTAGGCACACACTGAAAATATTTTGAGTCCTATATTATATCGGAGAGTATGATTTCTTTGCTTCTCATCCCCTTTCTCTCTGGTGAGGACTCCTAACGTCTACTCTTGTCTCTTCTATCTTCAAAAAATTGCACCAATTTTTTTTAGGAATCTCGCGAGTATTCTAGGATTGTTTCGATGTTCTTGTGACGAGAATATTGTTCTCGATGCCTCCTGACATTAGGGGTTGTGGCAGTGTCCCGGGGAGTTGAGCTTCGGGGTATTGTTGTCACAAGCATATCGCGGCAGTACTAAATACTTAAGACGGCCGACATCGAAAATCTCTCCTATACGGCCAGTGGCAAGATAACCCCGACATCACCCAGTACTGGGGAGGTAGTTCGGGAGTATTGCCATAGCTTGTTATATGCTTTTCGAAGGTCCGAGGTAAACAGTTTCCGAGAAAGACTGGTTATGTGTTGAAGGATGGATACACTTGGATGTAGGTTTAGAGTTGATTGCGCGATGCTTCCCGTGTATCCCCAACACCTGATTGCATAACTGGAATCTTTCGGAAATTCATAGGTGGGTTTATCCAGTAGATTGTAGGCATTCTTCCAACGAATGCAGGTTAGCGAGTTCGGGGTTCTACATTGAGTGAAGTGGTTTATGACCGATGTTACTATCAGGAGTTGCATCTTAAAGGGTCCTTGGCTATGCTGATCCGGGGATTGCAAAACCTTTTCGTAATGCGTTCATATGCTTTCAGCACAAAGATGTGAGAACGAAGCTCCTATCTTGTGTTTGTTCCCGTCTGTACCTTGTTGTTTTTCTTATTTACCGTTTGATCCCTATGTGAATTCTCGTGAAGACTGATGTTATCATTTAACTGAGAATTTCATTCGTTCCTCTTGTTCGAATGATTTCATTCGTTCCTATTGTTCGAATGATTATTGTGAAGACTTGTTGCAATTCATTCCATTGATTCAGCTTATACCTTCTGTCAATCAATTGCTGATTCGTGGTCATCTCTTACAGGATGGCTCCGAAAAGGGTTCCCAACGCTAACCCAGAGGGTGAAGATGTCCCAGATCGTCCTCCTTCCCCTCCTCCTCCATCTGAGGCTTGGAGAGCGATTATGCAGACTACAGCTAAGAACACTCAGATGTTGATGCAGATGATGCAACAGATGCAAGCTAATCAAGCTAATCAGGGTGTTCCAGGGAATCAAGGCAACTTCTTCAACCAGCAGCACCATGCTACTCTCAACCAGTTCTTGGCCAATAATCCAAAAGCTTTCAGTTACTGTGTCGACCCTCTTGATGCTGAAGATTGGTTAACCGACATAAAGAAGCATTTTGAGTGCAGTAACGTGAAGGAAGATGATTATGTGAAGTTTGCAGCCTTCCAACTCAAAGACCAAGCAGCTGACTGGCGGCAGCAGTACAAAGACTCCAGGCCAGGTCAAGTGATCTCTTGGGAGAATTTCTGCAAGGACTTTCGCTCTCACCATATTCCTACAAGTGTCATCGAGGGTATGCATGAGCAATTCCGCAACCTGAAGCAGGGCTCTATGACAGTCTATCAGTATAATGTCAAGTTCCAAAACCTCGCCCGCTATGCTAAGCAAGACATTCCTGATGCCAGGAGCAAAATCTACCAGTTCCATGGAGGTCTCAAAGATGAACTTCAACTTGCTCTCACCTTTTCGAGCCGGATGAATTCGACAAATTCTATAACATGACTTTGAAACAAGAAGCAGCTCAGCTTAAGATGGAGGCTTCTAAAAAGAGAATTCGAGATGCCGTTCACTCTTCCTCATCGTCTCAGATGGTCTCGAAGCAACAAAAAATTTGGCTTCCTCCTCCAGTGATTCGAGCTCCTTACAACAACTCCAACAACTCCAACTACAAGAACTCCGGTGGACGTGGTTTCTCCCACCCACCCAACCCGAGCAACCAGTCGAAGAAGCAGTTTCAGTCTCAAGGCTCCAAGTCAAGTGGTTCTCATTTCCGTCCTCTCTCAGAAGTGACTTGCAACAAATGCACTCAGAAAGGTCACTATGCCAACAGATGTCCGAACCCGAAGCGTCTTCCACCTCCTCCACCTGTCGGTACCGCTATGGTCAAGCATGATCCAAAGGCAGCAAGGGTCAATCTAATGAGTGCAGCGCAAGCGGAGAATTCTTCTGATGTGATTTTGGGTAACCTCTCAGTTAACTCTTTTCCAGCTAAAGTGTTATTTGATTCAGGTGCTACATGTTCCTTCATGTCTCAACCATTTGCATCCAAGCACGATGTTGTCACTTCGAATTTGCCTCACAAGTTGCAAGTTGTTTCTCCGGGCAGGATTATGACTTCTAGTGTCTATGCTCCGGATGTTTCTATTCGCATGGGTGATTATCGCTTTCTGGCTAAACCGGTGGTTCTTGGTAATTCTGACATTGACCTCATCCTCGGAATGGATTGGCTTTCTCAGCATGATGCTCACATTGATTGTGCACAGAAGGAAGTCAAGATGACTCATCCTGATGAAGATGTGATTATCTTTGCCTCCAGGGATAACACTATCAGGCTTTTCTCTCTCAATGATAAGGGCGAAATTAATGCCATATCTCAAATTCCGGTGGTGAATGAATATCAAGACGTCTTTCCTGAAGAACTTCCAGGCATGCCTCCACACCGTCAGGTGGAATTCGTCATTGAACTCGAGCCGGGTACTGAGCCAGCATGCCGGCGTCCATATAAACTCTCTCCTGATGAATTGAAGGAATTGAAGAAGCAACTTGATAAACAGGAGAGTATGGGTCTCATCAGGCCTAGTACGTCTCCTTGGGGCTGTGGTGTCTTATTTGTCAAGAAGAAAGATGGCACGGAGCGTCTCTGTGTTGATTACCGGCCATTGAACAAGAAGACAATAATGAACAAATATCCGCTCCCCAACATCAACGAACTCTTTGAGCAGCTCAAAGGAGCTAAAGTGTTCTCTAAGCTCGACCTCCGAATGGGCTATCACCAAATTCTCATTCGCGAGGAGGACATTCCCAAGACGGCCTTCAGAACGAGCTACGGTTCATACGAGTTTACCGTCATGTCCTTCGGTCTCGCCAATGCTCCTCCTACCTTTTCGAGGATGATGCACTACATCTTCAACCCCTATACTGGCGAGTTTGTGCTTGTGTATCTGGATGATATTCTGGTCTTTTCCAAGAATGAAGAAGATCACGAAAAGCACTTACGTCTGGTTCTTGATCGACTCCGTGAGCATAAGTTCTATGCCAAGTTCTCCAAGTGCGAGTTTCGGCTCGATAAGGTTTTGTACCTGGGCCATATCATCTCAGCTGACGGCATTGCGGTAAATCCCGAGAAAGTTGAAGCAGTTGTCAACTGGGAAGCTCCTCAGAACGTCAAGCAACTCCGCAGTTTTCTGGGTCTTGCCAGCTATTGCAGAAGGTTCGTTGAGAACTTCTCCAAGATTGCCAAGCCTCTTTCAAACTTGTTTCAGAAGAATGTCAAATACTTTTGGTCTCCAGAGTGTGAAGTGGCATTCAAAACTCTCAAAGAAAAGCTCGTCTCTGCTCCAGTTCTGACTCCTCCAGATGAGTCCAAGCCCTATGAAGTATTCTGTGATGCTTCTCTTCAAGGTCTTGGTGGTGGGCTTATGCAAGATAAGAGAATTGTGGCATACACTTCTCGTCAGCTCAAGCCAAGTGAGAAGAACTATCCCACACATGATCTCGAGCTAGCAGCTGTGGTACATGCTTTGATTACGTGGAGACATCTGTTGTTGGGCAGAAAAGTCGACATCTTCACTGATCACAAGAGCTTGAAGTACATCTTCACACAGCCGCATCTGAACCTCCGCCAGACTCGTTGGGTTGAAATGATCCAAGAGTATGATCCCAGCATTGAATACACTCCTGGCAAGGCGAATGTGATTGCAGATGCTTTGAGCAGAAAGGCATATTGCAACAGCCTTCTTATCAAGCCGTGCCAGCCTGAGCTTTGTGAAGCATTCAGGAAGCTCAACCTTCAAGTTGTTCCGCAGGGTTTTCTTGCAAATCTTCAAATTGCTCCTACCTTGGAAGATCAGGTCCGTGAGGCCCAACTCAGTGATACCATGGTGAAGAAGGTGAAACATGCTATTGCAAAGGGCATTCCAAAATATAAGTGCTTCCGTGTTGATGAGAGAGATACCTTGTTCGAGGACAGACTCGTTGTTCCCAAAGGTGATCTCAGGAAGCTCATAATGGAAGAAGCACATGATTCTCTCCTTTCCATTCATCCTGGCAGTTCCAAGATGTATCAAGACCTCAAGTAATCTTACTGGTGGACACGCATGAAAAGGGAGATTGCCCAATTCGTGAATGAATGTGATGTATGCAGAAGAGTGAAAGCAGAACATCAACGTCCAGCCGGTCTTCTCCAACCTCTTCCTATTCCCGAGTGGAAGTTCGACCACATTGAAATGGACTTCGTCACTGGCTTTCCTAGATCCAAGCGAGGAAATGATTCTATCTTCGTGGTGATTGACAAGCTTACCAAAGTCGCTCACTTCCTGCCAGTCAAAGAATCCATCAATGCAGCTCAATTGGCAGAGCTGTACACTTCCAGAATTGTGTCTTTACATGGCATTCCTCAAGTCATATCCTCAGACCGTGGGAGTTTGTTCACTTCAAGGTTCTGGGACTCCTTTCAGTCCACCATGGGCACTAAGATCAGGTTCAGCACTGCTTTTCACCCTCAGACTAGTGGTCAAGTCGAGCGAGTGAATCAGATTCTAGAAGACATGCTCAGAGCCTGTGTCATATCTTTTGGCATGAAATGGGAAGACTGCCTTCCATTTGCCGAGTTCTCTTACAACAACAGCTTTCAAGCAAGTGCAGGCAAAGCTCCGTTTGATATCCTCTATGGCAGAAAGTGTCGTACCCCTCTCAACTGGTCTGATACAGGCGAACGTCAACTTCTTGGCAATGACTTGATCTCAGAAGCCGAAGAAATGTGCAAAGTCATACGTGAGAATCTCAAGGCCGCTCAGTCGCGTCAGAAGAGCTACTATGACGGCAAGCATCGTGATTTGGCATTCAACATTGATGATCATGTTTATCTCCGTGTGTCTCCAATGAAAGGCACCCAAAGATTCAGTATCAAAGGAAAGCTTGCTCCTAGATACGTCGGGCCTTTCAAGATTCTTGGCAAAAGAGGCGATCTAGCCTATCAACTTGAGCTCCCTCCCAACTTCGCCAATGTTCATGATGTGTTCCATGTGTCTCAACTCCGCAAATGCTTCAAGGCACCTGAGCGCATGATTCCGTTTGAAGAGATTGATCTTCAACAAGACCTGTCCTACCGAGAGCATCCAGTTGCTATTCTCGAAGAAACCGAACGCAAGACCCGCAACAAGTCCATCAAATTTCTGAAAGTCAAGTGGTCACATCACACCGACCGAGAAGCTACCTGGGAACGAGAAGATCATCTTCGTTCCGAGTACCCTTCCTTTTTCCAGTCCTAGATCTCGGGACGAGATCTTTTTGTAGTAGAGGAGAGTTTGTAATGCCCCGGATGTAATACTTTCCCTTTTGGGTATATAATATACCTCCGGCTTCATCTATTTCCTTTCCGGGTTCTTTGTCTTTCGGGTATTCGTCGTTTTGTTGTGTGCGTGTGTGGCATTCATTCATATCATGTAGACATGTGCATCGCATTGCATTTGTGTTGTCGGGTGCATCCGGTTCCACGCGTTCCTTCCCGTTGTCCGTTTCGCGTTCCGGAGCTCCCTCACGTGTCCGTGACGTCCCGTAGGCCTACTTTGTTGTTTGGGCGCGTAACGTTACCGGTGTGGCGCGAGACTTGTCGTGTGTTGTTGTTTTGTTGTGTGTAACCCGCCTCTCAAATCTCGTCGCGTTTGGACTCCGTTTGCTATCCCATCAGTTATTCGTGTGGGCCCAAAGTGCCTTCACTTGTGGCCCAGAAACATCCCTCCAGCAGCCCACTACCCTCTCCTAGGCCCATCTAAACTTCCCCTGCGATCGGATCCGTCGGATCGCGATCGGATCCGTCGGATCGCGATCGGAGGGCTCCAAACACACCTAAATCCCCTAACCCTAAAAATCTGCTATATAATAGACCCTAGTCTATTTTGGCATGTCCCATAGCTTCTTCCTCCTCCTTCCCCTAAAAATCTGGATCTAGCCACCCCCTTCTCTCCACTTGGCAGTTCCTCCCGAGGGAACCAGCCGCGCCGCCGTTTTCCTCGAAGGCACCAGCCGACAGCAGGGCCGTCCCTTCGATCGATCGATCGATCGATCGATCAGGCGCCAGGGTCAACGGCCGAGTCGACCAGCAGGCGCCGCCGCTTTTCCCCCATCGACCGATCCCTCTGCGCCAGGCCCATCGATCGAGCCTCCTCCCTCGGGCCCAGATCGCCGCAGCCCTCCCGCAGCTTCGACCGGCCACCGCACCTGGATCCCCACGGGACCACTTCACCGCCAAGGCCCAGGCCACTCCCTCGCCGCACTAGGCCACCGCTCCAACGGCCCACCTCCGCTCGGCCTCCTCCCGCGGGACCACTTCCCCGCGTCAGCCCAGCGGCCCAGCCCGCGCCTCTCCACCGCCGCACTCAGCCGCCGGGCCGGCCCACTCTCGGCTGCCTCGATCCGCGCCGACCGCCGTCGCCGCGTGGGCCGCAGGCCGCCTTCTCCTCCACCCGAAGCGGGCCGCTCCAGTCGGGCCCGAGGCCGCCTCTCCACCGCGCGCCAGCCAGCCGCCGCCCTTCCTTCGGGCCGGGCCGGATCCACCCCGGGCGCGTTGTTTTTTTTCCTGTGACTGAGGTTGATTCCCCCCCTCTTTTCCCTCTAAGTACCAGTTTTGTTTTAATTTTCTGATGCAATGTTCAAACTGCTCTAACTTTGTGTGTGTTTGTCCGTTTCGCGCAAATAGCATGTCCAGACGTTCGTGGTGATTAGCACTACGTTTTATCTTTTAGTGTCATGCATGTTAGAGATCTTCTAGGTGCTTGTTTTTCTGTTGCAATAGTGCATCGTGATATAATTGCTGCGATGTGATGTTTTTATGCCATCTTTGTCATGTGATAACTTTTAGCTCGTTTGTCCGAATGATGCAAATGACATGTCCACGTGTTCGTCTTGCCTTGCTCTACATGTTGTTGGTGATAGGTTGCATGATAGATTTATTCTTGCCGTGTTTATCTTCGTTGCAAAGTGCCATGTGGCTGTGATGTTGTTTCACTTGTTATGAAATGCCATCTTGTTGAGCTCGTTGCTATCGTTGTGTTTATATCCATGATGCATGCTTGTATGTTTCGGGATCACCATCATGTGTACTTTGATGTGGTGCTTACCACTTGCCATGTTTAGTTTCGAGGTGACTTAAACTTTCTCTTTTAGATGCCATGATGAAATTGCTATTTTAGGACTTAGTGGTTTTTCACTAAGTCTGAAATCTATAACGTTCCGATGCCATGTTTGCTTGCTGCTCTAGGACAAACCATGATAGTTTTGGAGTGGGTCTTGATTGTTCCTTGTAGTATATATTGTTGGCTTTCCATTCATGTTCTCACATGCTTATTTAAGTGGCTGTAGCATGTTTAACTTTTGCTCCAAAGTTTCAATAAAATTCTGCTGCCAGAATTTTATTGTCAAGTTCAATATGTCCAAGCTTATTGCTATTGATCCGTGGCTCCTTTGGGGGTGCACCTTTGGACTTATTTGCAGTAGGATATGTCTAGTTTATGTTCATGTCCTTTGCCATGATGTTTGAGTGCTGTAGCTTAATTATTTTGTGCTCCGAAGTTGCTATGTTGCTGTAATTTTCAGCTTTCGCTCGTTTCTTGTTTCGGGCATAACTTTTAGCCCGTAGCTCCGATTTCAGCGAGTCTTATATGAAACTTGATTGATTTTTCTGTGTAGATTCATAATATCTTATTGTTATCATGTTTTGAGGTGAATTGCTTGAGTGCTATTTTCCGTGCTCCGTGTGCATCCTTAGTGCATCCATCATGCATCCATCATTTTCGAGTGCGCATTGCATCTTGTTGATTTGTGCTTGGTGTGATTGTATTGTTTAGAGCCGGAAGCTGAGACCGAGTACGAGTACGAGCACGAGGTTACCAACGAGGTTGAGCACGAGGACCCTTCTTACGATCCGAACGACTACACTTCAGGCAAGATGACCGAACCTCGATAACATTACTATCTTTGCCTATTGCTAGTAGATCCGCTCTATAGTTTTGCCTCGATGCCCATGTCTTTCTTGTCAGCCTCCTACTTGTAACCATTACCATGCTTAACCACCCTACCTATGCAAACCGTTGCTTGGCTAAGTACGCTTCGCTCAGCCTTCTTATAGCATTGCTAGTTGCAGGTGAAGATTGAAGATGCTTGCTTCATGTGGAAGTTTTGTTGGGTTATATCACACTATATAAATGCTAAATTGAAATCATCTATATATTGGCAAGGGTGGAAGGCTAAGCCTTTTGCTTGGTGATTTGTTCCACTCATGCCGTTAGGAACCGTATAAACCGGTGTTATGTTCCTTGATTATGCGTTCCTAACACGGTTGGGGTGTATGGGACCCTCTCGATAAACCGCTAAGTGCTAAGTCTTTTCCAGCAAGTCCCAACATTGGTACTATTTGCCTAATAACAAACTAAACTTGCATAGGGAGTTATAAACCCTTTTTCTTAATCAACAACCCCGGGCCAGTGCTCCACACGAGTGTTGGTCCGAAACGGGGAGTCTGCGGGGCCACCTCGAGGGAACTCAAGGTCTGGTAAAAACCTGTAGAATCGCCCATCCGGTCGTGTCCTGAGACTTAGATACGCGCGGCTACTATCAGGGTGTCGACACGCCGGGAGGATTTGCTGGATTAGCCTTACCTTAGTTCGGAGTATCTTGAGCACGGGATTCCGAGAATACTCGGGTCTTCCCACTTTGGAGTTGCGACTCCGCGGATCGTGGGCTTGTAATGGGTCAAGTTGGAACACCCCTGCAGGGTTATGAACTTTCGAAAGCCGTGCCCGCGGTTATGTGGCAGATGGGAGCTTGTTAATATCCGGTTGTAGATAACTTGACACAATGTTTTAATACACTACCGGCGTGTGTACCGTGACTGTCAATTTCCGAATAGGGATTCGGGAGTTGAACACGGTGGGGTTATGTTTGACGTGTTGTAGCTAGGATCACTTCGTGATCATCTCTCGACCGAGGCTTTCTCTTCTCGCACTCTCTCACGTAAGCTAGTTGCTAGTTGCTGCTGCAGACACTTATTCTTTTCTTCAGCCTTATCCTCTCCCAAGGCTTAAATAGTCTTGTTACCCGGGAACGCGATTGCTGAGTCCTCTGTGGCTCACAGTTACTTCACCACACCAGATGCAGGTCCAGTTGTGAGCTATCCAGGTGATGGCACCGAGCTAGACTGGGAGTTCGACGAGGAGCGTAGTCGATACTATGTTCGTTATCCGGATGATCAGTAGTGGAGACTTCTACTAGGATTCGATCCGACCCGTGGTTTATTTATTTAAGTTTGGTATCTTGACATTTGGAATTTTGCCCTTAGAGGGTTGTGATTGTTCTTAATGTATGATGTTTGAGACATGTATCGTATTTGTGTGACGTGGCGAGTGTAAGCCAACTATTTATGTTTACAATCCCCTCTTTTACATGAGATGTGCAAAGATTACCAAACTTGAGATCATTCTAGGATGGACTTATGCCTTTAAGTCGTGCCTCGACACGTAGGAGGTATAGCTCCATCCTGGGCATTACATGTAACTTGCCCCTTCAACATATATAAGGAGGGGCATGGCTCCCCAAAGAGGGACAGACAACAACAAACAATCTCTAGGGTTAGACACGATAAGGGGAGCCGGCTTATGTGGCGACTCCAGGAGGGTCATAATGAGATCCAGCCTCAAACAACATGTAGGGCTATTACCAGATGATGTTTCCCGGGGCCCGAAGCTGTCTAAATCCTTGTCTTGTGTTGCGTCTCTCGATTCCGCTCAACCCCTCTCAAGCTACCACATAGATGCACGGCCTCACGACTAAGTCCTCACACTAGGACATCTGCCGTTACAATTCCACGACAGTTGGCGCCCACCGTGGGGCTTGCGCACGATGGTGTTGAGTTCTTGAAGCAATCTTTTTTCTAGGGTTCGGGAAAGTTCATAATTCTTTGGATGAAGACGAACCGATTTTTGAAGGATCTGCATCGGGTCGATGACGAGCAGCCGGACTGACATACGTGAGATTTCAGATGGAAGAAAAAGTTATGGTGGCATGGTGTGAGCCACGGATATCAGACGATCCGTCAAATCCGGATAGATTTTAAAAATTTGCCAAGGCCAACAGCAGTTGTTTATTGAGTCGTCGAGACGGACAGATTCTGAAGGAGACGATTGACCGTTTTGCTCTTCACATGGAGATTAAACAAGCAGAGTCACAAAGGGCATCTAATGCGATGCAAATTTCAAGGTTGTTTTGGACGAGATCTTTCCAACTAGGAAAAAGAAAGGGCATCATAAGTACCTTGATGCTTGCGCCCTCACAGCGGGTACGACCCAGAGGAGGAATGGGTCGCATGAACTCGGACTACAATGCCGCTACGATCTCTGCTTCTGCTGCAGCTGCGGCTACGGCCTGAGCTGGCCGACTTGCCTTTGTCATGGATACGCGCTGACTATTGTGTTTCGACGCCGGCTCACCTGCGACCGCCGGTTCGTATCTGCCACTGCTACATCACGAGCCGTTTGAGAGTGTTGAGCCACCGCGCTGCCTCAAGGGCCCTGTGCCACCTCCACTCGCCGTTTGTGAGCCGTCGTACGCTGGGTCATAATAATCCACAAGTTGCCGCTGCTGCGTATATACGCTTGAAGCCCCAAGGTAATCTGCTCTCTACCGAGCCGCCGGTACTGCACGGAGTGGTTTCAAGTCCCGAGGAGTTGCTGCTGCTCACGCGTCAAGGATTTAAGGACGCTACCAACAATTCGATTGGCCATGACGTACTAGTACAAGTACTAGTTCCAGCACGTCTTGTGAGATCTAATTGATTAAGTACTACTTCAATTAGTACTTGTTCCACGGGAAGTCACCCAGATTTCTATTCTGCCTCGGCTACATCCACGTCCTAAGCTATCAAGTAATATCTATCCTACTTATTATTAATACATATTAATTTATCCGAGCAAAAATACCTCGCCCTGCTGTATTTTATACGCAGGAAAATTATTCATTACAAAATGGTATTATACCGCGGAGATGGAGGCACGCCAACATCATTTAGCACAGGCGGTTGTTATTCCACGGATCCCGAACTAGCTTACGACATGGTGGCCATATCTCGTGACCGAATCAGTTTATCACACCATGCCCGTCGCTCGCGTCTGCGTTGGCTTACAACGAGGAGGACAACTTGCACGTCCGCACTGGCTTACAATGCCTTGGCCGACTAGCCCATCCGCGCCACCTTACAACGCCGCGGGAGACTCGCTCATCTGCCCTCGTGGCGGTTCACGCGTCCGCACCGGTTTACAACATGGAGGACAACTTGCTCGTCAGCGCCGGCTTACAACACTACCGACTCATGTGTGTGTGTGCTGTTTCTGATGATGCGGTCGTCTTACTGTCCGCACCGCATTCCGGCCTAATCAACATGCTGGGTTGGCTAACGGACACTGTCAGGGATATTACTAGCAGGTATGAACCGGCTAGTGTAAACCGGATTACTGTAATATATTTGTATCATTGTAATATTTAGTAAAGGCTACGGCCCATGAGATCTTAGGGCCCATGTATAGAGTTACGGTTTGTAAACCACCTGATCATGTAACTTGAGAGATAAGGAAGAAAGAGCAGAGACCGAGGCGGACACGAGTATGAGCCGGCCACGGGAGTCTGTAAACCGGACCGGGCGTCGTCTCTATATAAAGGGACGACCCGGCGACGGTTCAGGGACAAGCAAGAAACAACTCGTCGAGACACAGGCAAGCGATCCGCTCCCTGTTCATCGACGCCCAGGCAATACCAAACCAAACTAGACGTAGGCTTTTACCTTGATCGAAGGGGACGAACTAGTATAAACCCTCTGTGTCCTTTGTGTGCTTTTAACCCCTTCAAGCTAACCTGTGTGATGGTTCCATCACTAAGTCCGTTAAATCGGACATCTGCCGTGTTAATTCCACGATAGTTGGCGCCCACCGTGGGGCCTGCGCACGATGGTTTCGAGTTCTTGAATGGCAGCTTTGAAGGGTTCAAGGGTTACTCGGTCGGCCGGATGACCAAGAGTCGCCGCGGCCGGATCTACATCGACGACGCAGGCTGGGGACCGGAGGCCGATTCAATCGAATACGGGTACCGGGTTCCCTTCGGCGGCATCCACGTCTTCATTGGCAAGATCGGCGAACCTGGACCTGAGCCGGACATCTTCCCCAACATCGTCGAGCCGGCTCAGCGTGCGAGATCGGCCCGGATTCAGCCCGCCATGAAGCACGTTTTCGTTGGAGCAGTTCACGGGGTCCAAGCCGAGGACGGATCAGAGTCCGGTGGCGAGACAGTTATCTATTCCGACGATGAATCTTCATCCGGAGAGACTGAATCTTTGTATCAGTTGCGGGACGGCTGGTCTGAGGGTGAGTCCGACGGAGACAGTATTCCGGGCCCCTTCGACCCGCCAAACCGGGTGGCTGTCTTTATGGCCGGTTCATAACCTACGCAGCAGTCCACGGTGAACGGGGCGACAGCAGAAGCTGGTGTAGGGGGGAGCGGCTTGGCCCTCTCGCCCTCCAACGCTCTATCCACCTTAGTCGAGGAGTTTACAAACCGGGCCATGGCAGAGGTGGCTCCAGCAGACAAGGCGCAACACGATGCAGAGCTACTTCAGCTGAAAAACCGGATTGAGCAAGCAAGAGAATATCTGAAAACAGAGAAAGCTATGATAGCAATGAGGCAAGCAGAGCTGGAGGCTCAGACTTTTCAGTTGAGGATGGAGCAGGCCTCTGTGCAGGGAGTAAGGAGTCGGAAGTACCAGTCTCGTCTACCGCCGGTTTATGAGGCAACGAATCTTTTCAGGACACCAGGAGCAGGAACCAGCAATGATCCAGCGTTAAACCGGAGGGCCGATTCGCCGAGGAGAGATGAGCCGGTTCAGCAGCCTACGGCGGAGCAAGATCGGCGAGTCACGTCTGCACCTCACGTCCCAACCCCTCTGGGTCATTATTCAAACCCCTTGGATAATATTGTTGCTGCCGCTTCGCGCCTGGCCGCTTTACCCATTGAGGGGACATCCCACGTGGCGTTGAAAGCACGCTGAGTCAAGGATCTGCTTAACACATCGTTAACACAACAACAAGCATATTCTTACAGCAGGGAGAGGCTCCATTCAACACCGCGTCACAGCCGGAGTTACACTAGGCATTGGGAGGAACCAGAAGTGTCTAGTAGTGAACGCAGGCGACACCGTCACATGCAGAATAATCCGGCGGGCGCAGATGCACAAGCTCAGGATGCAAACCGGGTTAGATCGGTGGCCCGTGAGGAGAATCGTCAAACGAGGCCGGTTCACACAGCCACAGCCGAGACAGGAGTCACAACGAGTTCCTTTGGGGTGCCATGTCTTATCCCCGCTTTACGGAGGGTGAAGTTGCCCAAGGATTTCAAAGGTCCGCGTAAAGTGCCTAATTACACAGGAGATTTGGCTCCGGAAGCTTGGGTTGAGAGTTACGAGATGGCCATGGAGATGTTGGATGTAGATGAAGCGGCTTGTGCAAAATACTTTACTATGATGCTGGAAGGTACAGCCCGGACCTGGCTAAAGGGTTTACCCCCTAATTCTATCGAGTCATGGGGAGAGCTACGTCGATAGTTTATCAAAAATTTCAAGGATACGTGCAAGCAGCCGATGTCAATAGTGGATCTAGCAGCATGTGTGCAAGGAGAACAGGAATCTACAAGTGCATGGGTGCGGCGAGTATCAGAGATCTTGCATTCTTCGAATGGTATAAATCCCAGTACGGCAATAGTGACACTGGAAAACAATTGCCGGTTTGAGTCTCTAAAGTTAAAATTAGGACGGCTTAAACGGGATTGTAATGATATGGGAACTCTCATGAGTGCTCTGGTGAAGTATGGGGACTCCGACAACAATAAGTATCCAGAAGCAGAGGGAGACAAGGCTGGAAAGGTCAATAAGCCTGGTAAACAGACACAGGTTAATCCGGCTGGTACCAGTTTCTTAGGCAAGCGAAAGACAGAGGGTGGTTCTGATTTCGTGGCCAATACCCAAGTTCAAGGGGGTTTTCAGCGCAATAAGGGCAAACCGCCTCCACAAATCGGCGGAGGGGATGTTAGTTGGGACCAGGAGTTAAGTCAGCCTTGTCTGAAGCATAGCACAAGGGAACGACCAGCGAAACACACTATAGGAGAATGGAGGCCCTTGATGGAAGCCATAATGAGCCGCTTCAACTCTAACAGCAGGCCCCCAAACGGCGGCTCAGGCCCGGGGTTTTATGGTCCGGGTCACCAGGGGAATGGCGCCGGATCAGGATATCGTGGCAACAACAGTGGTTATCATAACCGGGTCAATAATCAATATGGTCAAGGTGGTTATAATAACCAGGGTAATCAGCCGCATGGTCAAGGTGGTTACAATAACCAAGGCAGCCAACGGCAGGGCCAAGGTAATCACAATAACCAGGGTAATCATCAGCGTCAGCAACAGCAGCAGCAATCCGGATATCAGAGTAAATCGAAGGAGTTGAGTAGTGGGCAATATCATGTGTTCACCACGAGTTTGTGTAAACGAGATCAAAAAGTTTTAAAGCGGGCAGTCCACGCGGTTGAACCGGCGACGCCGCAATTCCTGCGTTGGTCAGAGCAGCCCATTGTATGGAGCAGGGAGGATCATCCGATGCGGGTGGATAATCCGGGCCACTTGGCCTTGGTGATAGCACCACAGGTGGGTGGTTATATGTTCACTAAAGTTCTTATGGACGGCGGCAGCAGCTTCAATATCTTGTATTATGAGACCTTCCGTCGAATGGGCTTGACGGATAAGAAGCTAAGGCAGTCAAACACGGTGTTCCATGGGGTGGTTCCAGGTAAGTCAGCTTACCCAGTTGGGAAAATTGACTTAGAAGTTACCTTTGGAGATGAGCATGATTCCAGGTCAGAGATGATAAATTTTGAAGTCGTCAAGATCCGGAGCCCTTATCACGCTCTGTTCGGGAGGACGGTTTATGCCAAGTTTATGGCTAGGCCGTGTTATGTTTATCTGCAGCTCAAGATGCCGGGTCACAAAGGCACAATCACGGTTCATGGAAGTCGCAAAATTGCATTGGAGTGTGAAGAGGGAGACGCTGCTTACGCGGAGGCAGTATGTGCTACAGAGGAGTTGAAGTTTTATAAGGATAATGTTGATCCGGCAGATATGACCCCGTTGAAGAAGCCGACTACGGAGCATGATCCGGCGTTGAATTTAAATCGGCGGAGGAGACCAAGCAAGTTGATTTTGTGCCAGGCGATTCATCCAAGCAGTTCACTATCAGCGCTAACCTTGAACCCAAATAGGAAAGCGTGCTCATCGAGTTCATCCGTGAGAACCGGGATATCTTTGCATGGAAACCTTCTGACATGCCAGGTATACCGAGGGAACTCGCTGAGCACAGTCTTAACATTGATCCGAAGTTCAAACCAGTCAAGCAGTATCTGCGCCGCTTCAACGAAGAAAGGCGCAAAGCTATAGGAGAAGAGGTGGCCAGGCTTTTAGCCGCAGGGTTCATAGTTGAAGTTTTTAATCCGGAATGGTTGGCCAATCCGGTGCTGGTATTGAAGAAGAATGGAAAGTGGAGAATGTGTGTGGACTATACATACCTCAACAAAGCTTGTCCAACCGATCCTTTTGCTCTCCCTCGTATTAATCAGATCATCGATGCTACAGCAGGATGTGAGCGATTGAGTTTTTTTGATGCATACTCCGGATATCACCAAATCAAGATGGCAGTTAAGGACCAGGCGAAGACAGCTTTCATAACTCCTTTTGGTGCCTTTTGTTATGTATCTATGCCTTTTGGGCTCAAGAGTGCCCAAGCAACTTATCAGCGTTGTGTACAAAACTGTCTTCAGGGGCAAATAGGTAGAAATGTTCATGCTTATGTGGATGATATAGTGGTGAAGTCAAGAAAAGAGGAGATGATGATAGAAGACCTCAAGGAGACTTTTGACAATCTTCGAGCCTATAAGATGATGCTTAATCCGGAGAAGTGCGTTTTTGGTGTTCCGGCAGGCAAGCTCCTTGGGTTCTTAGTGTCAAACAGAGGAATCGAAGCTAATCCGGATAAGATCAAGGCAATCACATCTTTGACTAAACTGGCTTGCATTAATGATGTTCAGTGTATCGCTAGCCGGATCACAGCATTGAGCCGGTTCATTAGCCGTTTGGGGGAGAAGGCAATTCCGCTTTATCAGATGTTGAGAAAGACGGATCGATTCATATGGAGTGATGAGGCAAATACTGCGTTTGAAGATTTGAAGCGGCAGTTGGCAAGACCACCCGTCCTAGCCGCCCCTGTTGATAATGAGCCTTTATTGTTATATGTTGCTGCTAATGCACGGGCAGTTAGTGTGTCAATCGTGGTTGAGCGCAAAGAGGCGGGAAAAGAGTATCCAGTTCAACGTCCGGTCTATTATATCAGTGAAGTACTCATTGAGTCTAAACAGAGGTACCCGCATTGGCAGAAACTGGTATATGGTGTGTTCATGGCAAACTGGAAGTTGAAGCATTATTTCCAAGGCCATCCGATAACTGTTGTTAGTTCAGCACCATTGGGAGATATAATCCAGAACAGGGAAGCTACGTGCAGAGTGGCGAAGTGGGCCATCGAGCTCAGCCTACACGAGTTGAAATATGTGCCACGCGCCTCTATCAAATCTCAAGCATTGGTGGATTTCATCAATGATTGGACAGAACTGCAAACACCAGAGGAGAAGCCGGATCTTACATACTGGACGATTCACTTTGACAGTTCAAGACAGTTAGAAGGCTCGGGGGCTGGAGTTGTTTTAACTTCCCTACGAGGAGACAAGTTTTGCTATGTCCTCCGTTTATTATTTCCTTGTACTAATAATGCAGCAGAGTATGAAGCATTGCTTCATGGCTTGCGGATGGCCAAGGAGATGAACTTGAGCCGGGTTAAGTGTTTCGGTGACTCAGATTTGGTGGCACAACAAGTATCAGACAAGTGAGATTCGAGAGATCCTCTCATGGCAGCTTACAGACGAGAAGTGGAAGCAGTTGCAGGATATTTCAAAGGGTATCAGGTGGACCACATAGACCGGTAAAAGAATGAAGCGGCCGATGCTTTAAGCCGGCTGGGTTCACAGCGTAAACCGGTACCGCCGAATACTTTTTTGGATGAGCTGCACAGTCCATCAGTTCAAGTACCGTCGGAGGAAGACTTGGTTGTTCCTGATCCGGAGGCACAGCTAGTTGTAGCACTTCACGTTATTCCGGACTAGACGTTACCTTATTTGGCGTATCTAAACCAGGGAGAGCTACCGGACGACGAGATCGAGGCACGACAGATAGTCCGGCGTTCTAAGTCCATGACAATTGCAAACGGGGAACTTCATCATCGCAGTGTTTCTGGAGCATTTCAGCGGTGTGTATCAGCTGAGGAAGGTTGTGAGATCCTTCGTGAGATTCATGAAGGGGATTGTGGTCATCATGCCGGTTCAAAAGCTTTGGTGGCTAAAGCTTTTCGACATGGATTCTATTGGTTGACAGCTCATGCTGATGCGGCGGATTTAGTCCGGAAGTGTGATGCTTGTTAGAAGTTTTCACGACGTTTTCTTGTTCCGCACAGGAGCTCCGGATGATACCAATAATGTGGCCGTTCGCGACTTGGCGGCTGGATATGGTCGGGCCCTTCAAACGATCCCAAGATCAGAAAACTCATCTACTAGTGGCTGTGGACAAGTTTACAAAATGGATTGAGGCAGAGCCTGTGAGCAAGTGTGATGCGGCCACAGCGGTCAAATTTATCAAAAAGGTAATTTTCCGGTTTGGTTTTTGTCGGGGAAACTGGACGCCCACGAACACCTATGGGACCGGAGCTCCTTCTACGTTGCGGTAAGGGAGCGGAGGGAGCACGGAGAGCAGATCGAGGAGCACACGCGGGCAGTTTACCCAGGTTCGGGCCGCGATGACGCGTAAAACCCTACTCCTGCTTCGGTTGTATTGAGTTTTCGGAGCTCGGGAGCTTGAAGATCTACAGTACCAGCTACACCGAGCGTGGGAGTGAGCGAGTTTCTCGGATCCAACCCCCTCTACGTTGTGCATGGGCCTCCTTTTATAGCTCCAAGGGGTCACCGACAGGTGTCAACGTAGAGGAGGGTAAAACTATAAATTTGGTGGTAGTTGTAACAGTGCATGAATAGTGTATGAACAGTGGTCTTCACCTAACCTTGACGGTGGGGGACAAGGGCATTTAATGCCCGTCGCCGTTGACCCCAAAAGCGTCTGTCCATGCGTCTCCGTTCGCCACGGCGGTAGCCTCGTCACCGCGGCTCGCCAGCGTGTCCCTCAGGCTGCACAGCCATCTGCCACGTGCCCCTTGGAAGGGCCCCAGGGCGACGCGTGGCCGAATGAGCTGGAGCGCAGGCACACAGTGTGAGCTTTCCCCGGCAAGCACCTTGCCGGGGCCGCTATCTTGCCGGGCCCGGAAGCTTGCCGCTTCCCGGGCCCTGCCGGGGCGCACGATGCGCCGCGATGTATCTTTTGCGGTGTTATCCTTTGGCCTTCCTGGCAAGCACCTCTTGCCAGGGTCTTGTGCTGAAAAGATGCCCTTGAGCCTGGTGCGGCCTTCCCGGCAAGCTCCTCTTGCCGGGGTCTTGTCTCTTAACTTGGATACTTTGTTCTCGAATGGCTTCATAGGGACCAGAGCGGGCCTTAGCAAGCGCGTGGTAAGCTCTGCCGCGGGAAGCTGCTACTGCCCATGCACAAGTTGGGGTACTAAGGTACCCCTACCTTAGTACACCGACAGGAGCCCCCGGGCCTGGGCCACACACGGTGCCGAGCGCTGTTGGGCCAGGCCCAAGACAGTGCACGGGCACACGCGGCCCACGGCGAGTCGTATCCCTCTCCGTATCCGCCGCATCCCTCCCTAACGGCACGCGTCGATTGCGGCGTCGTGGGAGAGATCGTGGCCTGTTCTTTAATGGGAAATGCGGAACGTCCCCCACTTCCCCCTTAAAAGCAGAGGAAGCAGGGGCAGTTTCCCTCCATTCCTTTCAGTGCGCCCTGAATCTCCAGAAACCCCCGCCGCTCTCTGCCTCCCCTCAGGTCGACAGAGAGCTAAGTCCTTCCCCTCCTCCGCCGTCCTCAACATCCGCAGCGCGGTCGACCTCCCCGCCTCCCTCCTCGTCGCCCCCGCCATGGCTCCGAAAAGCGACAAGGCGAAGAGCGACAAGGCGAAGAAGGAGAAGTCTGAGCAAGCGGCGAAGCTGGCAGCCATGCGAAGAAAGAGGGTGGTCTTCCCGCCGAGGCTCGGCACAAGGGAGCTGCGGGACAAGTATTACTTGTTCCGGGCGAGGGAGACGAAAGCTCATCCCCGCACTAGAGTCTTCCCCGCTGTCGCCGTCGACATGTTCCCGGGAGGTTACTTTTACTTTGCTGCATTTTTCCACTGCGGTCTCTGCCCTCCGTACTCGGAGTTCTTCTGCGATGTGATGAACACATATGGCCTCCACCTCCTAGATTTCACCCCCAACGCCGTCCTTACGATGGCTGTTTTTGCACATCTGTGCGAAAACTATGTTGGGGTCCACCCAAATATAGCCCTTTTCCGCCATTTCTTCACGCCTAGAGTAGAGTCCGGATCCCCGCTCTCCGGCGGCATCTCCTGGATCTTTAGGTTGAACAAGAAGGAGGCGTACTTGAAAGGAGAGCTTCGCGGCAAGTGGGAGGAGTGGAGAGCCGATTGGTGCTGCGTGCTGGAAGATAAGCCTAAGCCGTTTACCTTGCCGCGCCAGACTGCTATAGTGCGCGGCAAGGACTGGAGCGAGCTGGCCCCGGAGGACGACAAGCTTCAGATTGCCTTGACTAGGATTCTCCGTCTCCGGGCCGCCAATTTGACTATGGGAGAAGTTGGGGCCGATTTCCTCCGCCGCCGCATCGCCCCTCTGCAGGAGAGGAAGAGGCCCGCTTGGGAGTTTGGCAACGCGGCGGATCGCATGAGGCTGCGCCCTGGGTTGAACTACAATTTTACTGTCCTGGAGCTGAAGGGGATGGTCCGGGAACTGTTTAAGCACGTCCCCAATCACCCGGAGTGGTTCAAACCTTCCCGGGGAGTGGTGCCTCTGTGCAACAACACTGCCCTTAGCTCCATCCGCGCGGTGATGCCCGAGTGCGACTCGCATGGAGTCGTCCCCACTTGGCTGGAGCCTCCGGCGGAGACCGTGCAGGCTTTCTTCGACAACTTGGTTGAAAAGCCTCGCAACGCCGAGGAGAAGAAGGGCCTCACCCGGGATACTACTGACCGGGATGTAGCCTACATTGCCTCCAGAATGGAGGAGGCCGCCGCGGCTGCGGCTGCAGGCGAATTTGGATACACTGTGGACGAAGCAGAAACGGCGGACGCAGTGAGCCAAGCCGAGGAGGCAGAAATCCTCAAGCTCCTGAAGATTGCGCCCGAGGAGTTCGCCGGGGAGCCTTCCGGGAAGCTTGCCGGAGCGAGCGAGGCCGCCGGGCAAGGGACCGAGTCCAGCGGGCCCGCCGAGGAGGAGGAGGAGGCCGAGTCCGGAGATTCTGACGAAGACTCCGGTGGGTCTCTAAATCTTGACGACGACGCCTCATCATCCTTGGAGAACTCTCCGCCACCACCAAGCCCAAGCCCTCCGCCGCAACCGAAGAAGCGCCTCCGCAAGGCCGCCGAGACGGTGAGGCCGCCAGCGCCCCAACAACGACCGCAGCGCCGGGCGACACGCGCCACTACGACGAGCAAGGTCGTCAAGGAGGCGCCCCGTGCCCGAGCGACAAGCGGAGGGGGGTCTTCCCGGAGTGACTCCGGGGTACCCTCTGCTCCTTGGGCCTCAGCGACGACCGGTGCTGGGTCTTCACAGCCCGCAGCTCCGGAGCCCGCCAAGCGCCCGAGGGAGCCCTCTCCTCCAGCTCCTCGCGCTGGAGCACCCGAGGCGGGATTTGACTTCTCCGCTCTCAGCTCCGACGAAGAGGAGGAAGAGTAAGTACTTGCAATTCTCGTTTCCTTTGATTTTGTCTTGATTTCTCTTGCTTGGTTCTGATCTTGTTTAGGCTTCCAGGACCTTGACCCAGCGGATGGCGAAGAGGGCCAAGATCCCTGTGGTCGATATCGAGGACGACGAGCCCGTCGCAGCGGCAGGAGATGCGCCAGCGGCAGACTTGCCGGATCAGCCTGCTGCTCCGAGGAGCAGCCCCCAGCGTAAGTTTGGTATCCATTTTTCTGCTTGACGGGCGCGCTTGAGGTTATTGTTTGTGCTGATGTCTTGTTGTCTTGTGCAGAAGTGGAGCCGCAGTCGCAGGAGCGTCAGGAGACCGCCCCCGAGGAGCCGCTTGTTCCACCTTCCCCGCCAAGGATGAGCTCCCCGGTGAGGGGTAGTGCTCCGCCAAGGGCGGGTACTCCGCCAAGGGCGAGTACCCCGCCAAGGGTGAGCAGCCCGACAAGGGTGAGCACCCCGCCAAGGGAGGGCGCAAGCGGCCCTCCGCCAGCAAGGGCTACTACTCTGCCGCGAAGGGAGAATTCCCCGGCGAGGGACCCCGTCGTAGAAGAAGTCCGCGAAGGTAAACCTTGTAACTTCTTCTTCTTGGATTCGTCTTTTTGGATATTTGCTTGACGATCTTTCTTTTCTTTTTCTTCTACTAGATCCTCCCGCCCCGGAGCTGATGGAGACGGAGGACACCGCCGAGGAGGGCGTGCATGGCGACGGCGGCAACGCCACTACAGCTGAGGGAATGGCTGGAGCTGACGAGCCAGCCGTCGAGGAGACCGCCCCGACCGCCGACGCCGCGGCTGGGGAAGGGACCGGCGACCACACTGCTGGCCCGGAGGCCGCGGGAGCGTCGGATGCTGCACCGGCCGCCGACCCCTCCGCCTCCGCGGACCGGTCGGGCGTCTGTCTGGAGGCCGCCAACGGGGTCTTCATTCAAGTCCCGTGGGCGTCCTCGTCTAGGGCACCCGCGGAGGGAGAGACCTTCGACGGAGAGGTTCTCGCCTCCGCCGGGCTGAAGGTTGTGGATGCGCCCGGCAGCAGCGACGAACCCGAAGAAGAGAGACTCCTTCGTCGGCTCCTGGCCTTGTACCGGGCCAGGCAGGCGAAGTTGGAGTCTCGGGAGGCTCTGGCTGCCAAGGCTGGTGCTGACCTGGAGAAGCGCGCCGCGAAGCTCCGAGCCGCCAACCAGGCGGCCCTCTGGAACTTGGCGGAGGAGCGCGAAGAGCTTGCCGGGGCGCAGCAAGCATTCGTCCTCGAGAAGGCGGAGGTCGAGGAGCAGCAGCGACTGGCCACCGAGGAGCTGTCTCGGCGGGAAGGAGAGCTCAACCAGCGGAAGGTCGATCTCGACGCCCACGAGGACGACCTCACCGCCCGGGAGCAAGCCATCGGCGGGGCTCTGCGGGAGGCGAGGGACGGCGCTGCTGCCGCGGAAACTGCCAAGAAGGATCTGGAGGCCAAGGTGGCGCAGATGGAGCTGTTCTTGAAGGCGAGTGAAGACAGGGTCACCGCGCTCAACGTGGAGCGGGAGAAAGACGCTCACACCAACTCGGAGCTGCAAATCCGCCTTTCCGAGAGGGGCAAAGAGCTTACTGATGCTAGGGACCCCATTGCTGATTTAGAGCTGAAGGTCTCCACCCTTACTGACTCGCTTGACGCTGCCCGGGACCGCGAGACGAAGCTGAAGGATGATCTCCGCACTGAGAGGGCCCTGCTGGAAAGCACCGCCGTCTCGCAAAACCACTTCCAGCAGACGGTGGAGCGGTGGACTGTTGAACTCGTCGCCTCCGCCGCCAACATTGACATGGAGATGATGGCGTTGAGGGCGGAGCACCTCGTGTACTCCCCCGACGAGAACCTCCCTCACAACGCCAAACTGAGTCTGTTCTTCAGGGGAGTGGCGCCGGCGCTTGCGCGGCTGCGGGAGAAGATCCCCGAGCAGCTGGCCGATGAGGTGCGCCGGCTCTGCATGGGCACCATGGAGCGGGTGCTGTCGAAGATTGTCTACCGCAACCCCGGGATCAACCTTGTCAATGTCCTCCGGACCCTGCCGCCCGAAGCCGACAAGGAGGCGTTGAAGGCCCAAGTTGCCCACATTGTAGCCAAGGTGGGCAAGATCCAGAGGGTCGACGGAGATCGTAGGGATTAGGCTTCTTGCTTCCCTCGCCGCTGTTGATTGGGTCATAGGCAGTAGTTGATTAGAACAGCGGCAAGCTATCTTTGTAATATATACTTTTATTTTGGGTAATCAACGCAGTGTTATCTCCCTTGCTTTTAGTCCCTCATTTTGTATGCTTTTTACCCTACGCTTTTAGGGGAACTTGCCGGCAAGGGGCCCTTGCCGCGAGCGCTGAGTGCGGGACTCTTAGCATCTTGCTAGCAAAGACCTTGTCGGCAAGAAACCTTGCCGCAGCTGGTCGCAGCACACTTAGATTGCTGAGCGAACTCGAAAACAAAGTAAGGGCGCGACACTTGTCGCAGCTCACTTAAGCCGTTGAGCGTGCTCGAAACAAAGTAAGGGCGCGGCCAACCACGGGTAGGTTCCTCCGCGCACAGGTTTTCCATACAAAGTGTGGTTGTTCAAGGAAGGTAACTAAAATTTAAAAATTTGAATGCTCAAACTTTGGTAAAACTTTGGTAACTTAGCTTTCATTGGGTTGTTTACTTCCCGGCAAGACTTTTCTTTCTTGAACAGCACTTGGCCCATACTTTTATCTCCTTTCCCCTCGGCAAACTTGTGCGCGAGGAACACTCCTTCTGTTTCAGAGACAAAGGCAAAAGAGAAGGAAATACAAGTATGGAGCCTTGCGGCTTGTTACTGCTTACCGGGAGTGTGTGCTGCACAAAATGTCAGATGATACATGCAAGTAAAAGGAAAAGCACGAAATGACAAATGGTGCGAAGCACAAAAGTTTTACTGATGCACGGGGTCTGCGCCCGGCTTTGTACAAAGGTTTACATGCGACAGCGGCAAGACTTGTACAAAAGTTGGTTGCCGGAGTGGATCACGGCAACCGCGCCTTATGGGTGAAACTTGCGAAGATGCTCTATGTTCCAGGAGTTGCTCACCGGTAAGCCTTCTTCGGTCTCAAGGCGGACAGCGCCGGGCCTTGTGACTTGTCTCACCCGATAAGGGCCTTCCCACTTCGGCGTCAACTTGTTGGAGCCCTTGGCGGACTGAACGCACCGAAGAACAAGGTCGCCTTCCTCGAGACTCCTGGCCTTGACCTTGCGGCTAAGATAGCGACGCAAGGCTTGCTGATATCGAGCAGCTCGTACAACAGCCTGGAGACGTTCCTCCTCAAGGAGCAATGCATCATCTTGTCGCAGTTGCTCTTGCTCGAGCTCGTCGTAAGCGAGCACTCGAGGAGATCCGTATACGAGTTCTGTGGGGAGAACTGCCTCTGCTCCATAGACAAGAGCAAAGGGTGTCTGTCCGGTGGCTCGATTCGGTGTCGTCCTGATTGACTAAAGAGCCGCCGGCAACTCCTCTATCCAGTTTCTTCCACACTTGTGCAGCCTGTCAAAGGTTCTTGTCTTCAGTCCGCGCAGCACTTCAGCATTGGCCCTCTCTGCTTGACCGTTGCTCCTTGGGTGAGCAACAGAAGCAAAGCAGACCTTGCCGCCAAGGTCTTGGACGTACTGCATGAAGGTGCAGCTTGTGAACTGTGTGCCGTTGTAGGTGATGATCCTGTTAGGGATCCCGAAACGGCAAACTATTGATCTAAAGAACCTGACTGCTGACTGTGCCGTCACCTTTCTCACCGGTTCCACTTCTGGCCACTTTGTGAACTTGTCGATCGCGACGTACAAGTACTCAAAGCCCCCGACGACGCGGGGGAAGGGGCCGAGGATGTCGAGCCCCCAGACCGAGAAGGGCCAGGACAAAGGGATCGTCTGGAGAGCTTGAGCTGGCTGGTGAATTTGCTTGGCATGGAACTGGCACGCTTCACACTTGGTTACTTGTGCAGTTGCATCTTGGAGGGCTTCTGTCCAAAAGAAACCTTGCCGGAACGCCTTTCCGGCAGGTGCTCTTGCGCCAATGTGGTGACCACATATGCCTCCGTGTATCTCCGCCAATAGCTTCTGTCCATCTTCCAGGGAAATGCACTTCAACCTGACACCGTTGAGTCTTCTTCTGTACAGTTCGTTGTCGACGAACTGGTACATACTTGACTGTCTGGTTATCCTCTCTATCTCTTCTGGTTCTTCGGGAAGTTCTCCAGTCTGAAGAAAACGGACGATTTGCTGTGCCCATACTGGAGCTTGAGGCTCAATAACAAGGACTAAAGGCATCAGGGCTGCTACGGGAACCTCAGCTTCTACGGCAAGAACGTGCTGTTCTGCCGGAGCTGAGGGTTCCCCGGAAAGCCTGCCGGGGCAAGGCTTGTCGGGAACGCTTGCTTCAACTGTACAGAACCTTGGGTCAGCAGGAGCAGACTGTTCCTCAGCATCTTGGTTGTTGATCTTGGGGACCTTGGCGGCGGCTTCAGGAAGATCCGCCGGCAAGTAGTCGCCGGAGACCAACTTCCTCTTCTTGCTTAGCCCAACTGATGGTGTGACGGATGGTTGAGTTAGCTTGAGCATGAAGGTCCCTAGTTCCACAGGTAACTTCATTGCAGCACAGTTTGAAAGGCCATCTGCGATATCATTCTGAGCTCTTGGGACATGTTCCATCTGCAGGCCTTCAAAGTGTTCTTCAAGCTTCCTCACTTCATCGACATAAGCTTCCATCAGAGGGCTCTGGTAACTCTTGTTTACTTGTCGGACCACCAACTGCGAGTCTCCCCGGACCATTAGTTTCTTGATCCCAAGTTCGGCCGCAATTCTGAGGCCGACAAGCAGACCTTCATACTCAGCAGTATTGTTTGTCGCTTGCTCCTTAGGAAAGTGCATTTGAACAACATACTTGAGGTGCTCTCCGGTGGGTGCTATGAGTAACACACCAGCGCCGGCGCCTTGCAGCGAGAAGGCACCATCGAAGTACATTATCCACTCCTTGCTTGCTTCTTGGACGGGGATGCTTGTCTCTGGAACTTCTTCATCTGGTGTTGGGGTCCATTCCGCTATGAACTCTGCCAAAGCTCTGCTTTGTATGGTTGAAGTACTTTCAAATTTGAGACCAAAGCTCGACAGCTCCAGTGCCCACTCGACGATCCTGCCTGTTGCTTCTGGATTTTGCAATATCCTCTTCAACGGAAAGCAAGTGACCACTGTTATCTCCTGTGCCTGGAAGTAATGGCGCAGCTTTCTTGAGGCCATGAGGAGGCCGAAAAGCAACTTCTGCACTCCAGAGTATCTTGATCTAGCCCCCTGCAAGAGGGAACTTACAAAATAAACTGGGCGCTGCACCATGTTCTTTCGCACTTCTCCTTGCTCTTGCGCAGACTTGTCCTTGTCGGGGTCAGAGCTTGTCGATGAAGCCCCCTGCTTGCCGCTGGATGCGCTTGCCGGGGATGTGGGTTCCTCATCCGCCTCCCTCTCCGCTACTAACGCAGCACTAACCACTTGATTGGTCGCCGCTAAGTACAGCAGCAACTTCTCTTGTGGCTTAGGTGCGACAAGTATTGGAGTGGAGGATAGGTATCCTTTCAAGTCTTGCAGCGCAGCCTCCGCTTCTGGAGTGCATTTCATAGGACCTGCCTTTTTCAAGATTTTGAAGAAAGGCAGGGCGCGTTCTGCAGACTTTGAAATGAACCTGCTGAGGGCAGCCACACAACCAGCAAGTCTTCATACATCCTTGACGCGCTTTGGGGCTTTAATCTGCTCGATGGCTCTAATCTTGTCGGGATTGGCTTCAATCCCCCTCTGGGACACGAAGAACCCGAGAAGCTTGCCGGAGGGGACTCCGAAGACGCACTTCTCGGGGTTCAACTTGAGTTGTATCTTGCGCAGATTCTCAAAGGTTTCTTCCAAGTCTTGGACCAGGGTATCCTTGCTCTTGCTCTTGACCACTATATCATCCATGTAGGCTTCTACATTTCTGTGGATCTGTGGCTCAAAAGCAGTGTGTACCACCCTTGCAAATGTTGAGCCTGCATTCTTCAATCCAAAGGGCATGCGTATGAAGCAATATGTGCCACATGGAGTAATGAATGCAGTCTTCTCTTCATCTTCCTCAGCCATGAATATCTGGTGGTAACCTGAGTACGCATCAAGAAATGAAAGCAACTCACATCCGGCGGTGGAGTCAACAATCTGGTCAATGCGCGACAAGGGAAATGGATCCTTAGGACAAGCTTTATTCACATCAGTGAAGTCTATACAAAGTCTCCACTTCCCATTAGCCTTGCGCACAACAACTGGATTGGCCAACCACGTAGGATGGAGTACGCCTCTAACCAGGCCTGCTGCTTCCAACTTCTTTATCTCTTCAGCTATGAACTCTTGGCGCTCCACGGATTGCTTCCTGACCTTCTGCTTGACGGGCTGCGCATGAGGACAAACAGCAAGCTTGTGCTCAATTACCTTCCTGGGAACGCCGGGGATGTCAGACGGTTGCCACGCGAACACGTCCACATTTGCCCGCAGGAAGGCAACGAGCGCGCTTTCCTATTTGGGGTCGAGTGTAGCACTGATGGTGAAGGTATCACCAGTGCCGTCCTCCTTGGCGGACACCTTCTTGGTTGCCGGTGGAGCTGCCATTCCTTTCTTGCACTTGCCGGTGGAGCTCGATGGTGCGTCCTCGACGGCAGCGCAGCACTCCGAAGAGCTCTTGCCGGAGTGGGCTCCAGAGCTCTTGCCGGACTTGGTCTTGGTCTTCCCCCCGGGAGCTTCAGCGGCAAGTGTTTTGCTGTCTGCCGCGGCTGCTGCATCCCGGTAGATCCTGTCGGCGCAAATAAGCGCATCTTTCTTGTCGCCGGGGACAGAGATGACGCTTATCGGCCCTGGCATCTTGAGCATGTTGTATGCGTAGTGGGAAGCTGCCATGAACTTGGCGAGCGCAGGACGGCCAAGTATCCCATTGTACGGCAACGGGATATCGGCAACGTCGAACGTGATCCTCTCCGTCCTGAAGTTGAGCTCCCCACCAAAGGTTACTGGCAGTGTAACCTTCCCCTTCGGCTTGCTCCTCCCCGGGTTGATTCCTTGGAACGTCCCGGTCTCCTCGAGCTCGCTGTCGGGGATCTGCAGTTTCTTGATCACAGCGGAGGAGATCAAGTTGAGGTCGGCCCCGCCGTCAACCAACATCTTGGTGACCTTGAGGTTGCGGATAGTTGGTGAAACCAACATCGGCAAGCACCCGACCGCGGTTGTGCGGTCAAGGTGATCCTCAAGGTCGAAGATGATGGGCGTGCCGGACCATTTCAGGAGCCTGCGCGACTCGACGGGTGGCTCAGCTGCATTCACTTCCCGCACCCATTGCTTGAGTTGGCGGTGGGAAGTGTGCAGAAAGGCACCTCCATCGACGCACAGAACTTCTGTGGCCTTCTGGAACTCCTGCTCGCTGTTGTCTCCTTCGTCCATATCCTCATCGTCGTCCTCGTCTTCATCCTTGTCGCGGCCCCGGGGAGGTCTGTCTCCTTGCCGCTGCTTGGCCTTGCCGCGGCGTCCTCCCCGGCCATTGAACGGCCGCTTCTTGATGGGCTCTCCTCCGCCTCCTTGGGCCTTCTCCTTATCACGACGCTCGTATTCAGCCTTCTGCTGTTCCACGAGGTACTCTACCCTCTTGCAGTTCTGGAGATCGTGGCCCTTGGTGCGGTGGATCTTGCAGTACTGCTTGTCGGAGCCGTCCTGCTTGTCGGCTGCCGCTACAGGGGCGGGCTCCTTGCCGGAGCCACCAGCCTGTGTCTTCTTGGCGGGAGCCTCCTTGCCGGACTGCTCGACAACCAGTACCTCCTTGTTCTTCTTTTTCCTGTTGTTCCGCCGCCGACCTTTCCTTGCCGGGGCGACATCCTCACTGTCACTTCCTCCTGCGCCGGTATCCTCTCCGGGGAGTCTTCTCCCCTCTTCAGCACGGGCACACTTGTCAGCCAGAGCGTAAAGCTCGCTGACGTCCCGGATCTTGGTCATGGCCATCTCCTCCCTCATCCGGCGGTTACGCACGTTCTGGTGGAACGCGCTGATAACCGTGGCAGGGTGGACATCGGGAATATTGTGCTGAACGCGGCTGAACCTTTGGATGTATTTGCGCAGGGACTCTCCCTCCTTCTGGGCAAGGATATGAAGATCGCTCTCCTGGCCGTGGGGTTTGTGGCCGCCCGTGAAGGCGCCGACAAACTGGTGGCACAAATCCGCCCATGAAGAAATGGAGTTCTCCGGCAAGTGCATAAGCCAAGACCTGACGTTTGGCTTAAGCACGAGCGGGAAGTAGTTGGCTAGGATCTTCTCGTCGCGTCCCCCGGCAGCCTGCACCGCAATGGTGTAGATGCTGAGGAACTCCGAGGGGTGTGTCTTGCCGTCGTACTTCTCGGGTACGTCGGGCTTAAAATTCTTCATGCTGGGCAACTGGACTTGCCGCAGCTTTCGGGTGAACGCAGGGCAACCTGCCGCATACGGCAAGTCGCCTGGTTCACCGGGCGCGTGAATGTCGACAGCGGTCCCAGCGCGCTGATCGGACTGTCTTCTGGCTTCTCATCGACGCTCGATGCGGGTTCGAGCGTCCTCTTGTCGCCTGTCGTCGAGGACTTGGCGCTGATCGCGGCGAGCCCGCGGATCCGACGACGCCGTGGAGTCGTCGTCGACGTTGATCCGGCGGGGCGGCGTTTTCTTCTTCCGCGGCGGGGAGTGCACGGTAGTTGCACCCCCGGCGGTCTTATCGCCATCGGCCTTCGCTTGGTCGACTTGCCGCGGCCGTGAAGTTGCCGGCTGCTGCGGCGCATCGTTGTTGGCAAAGGCGATGAGGCTCTGGATCGTCGCCCTCCAGTCTTCGGCCTTGTCCGCCGCTGGAGGGAAGTCGAGGAGCAGCTGAGCCCTGGCCAGGGCTTCTGCTGGAGAGGAGGGAAACGGTGGCAAACGGTGCGAGGAGCGGGACATGCTCGGACTTCTAACCGCGTTAGAAGGAGCATGTTCCCGTCCCGGCGACCGCGCCTTGCTCGTGCCAGGACGTTGGCCTTGAGCGTCCCGTGACTCGCCGGTCTGGCCACGTCCCAGCAAGCGTATGGTACCTCCGGTACCACATCGCTGCTGGTCTGGCACATCCTGAGAGGGACGTGGTGCGTGTACGGACACCGAGGCCTTGGAGTTCGCCCGGTCGTCCGTCTTGTCCTTGGACTTGGTGGCGCCGTGAGTGTCCCCACCGGCGTCCACCCTTCCGCCGGCGCCTCCCCCACCAACCGTCGGCTCTGGTGGTGGTGGGATCGACGTGAGCGGGCCTCCGACCTCCGAAGCCTTCTTCTTCAGAGGCATGTCGAGGTAGTCGATGAGGTTGATGAAGCTGGTGAAGTTGCTGAAGGTTGCGCCCGCGTGAGCGCCGGATCAGGTTCGCACGACCTTGACGCCCCCTACCTGGCGCGCCAAAGATGTCGGGGAAACTAGACGCCCACGAACACCTATGGGACCGGAGCCCCTTCTACGTTGCGGTAAGGGAGCGGAGGGAGCACGGAGAGCAGATCGAGGAGCACACGCGAGCAGTTTACCCAGGTTCGGGCCGCGATAACGCGTAAAACCCTACTCCTGCTTCGGTTGTATTGAGTTTTCGGAGCTCGGGAGCTTGAAGATCTACAGTACCAGCTACACCGAGCGTGGGAGTGAGCGAGTTTCTCAGATCCAACCCCCTCTACGTTGTGCATGGGCCTCCTTTTATAGCTCCAAGGGGTCACCGACAGGTGTCAACGTAGAGGAGGGTAAAAGTGTAAATTTGGTGGTAGTTGTAACAGTACATGAATAGTGTATGAACAGTGGTCTTCACCTAACCTTGACGGTGGGGGACAAGGGCATTTAATGCCCGTCGCCGTCGACCCCAAAAGCGTTTGTCCATGCGTCTCCGTTCGCCACGGCGGTAGCCTCGTCACCGCGGCTCGCCAGCGTGTCCCTCAGGCTGCACAGCCATCTGCCACGTGCCCCTTGGAAGGGCCCTAGGGCGACGCATGGCCGAATGAGCTGGAGCGCAGGCACACAGTGTGAGCTTTCCCCGGCAAGCACCTTGTCGGGGCCGCTATCTTGCCGGGCCCGGAAGCTTGCCGCTTCCCGGGCCCTGCCGGGGCGCACGATGCGCCGCGATGTATCTTTTGCGGTGTTATCCTTTGGCCTTCCTGGCAAGCACCTCTTGTCAGGGTCTTGTGCTGAAAAGATGCCCTTGAGCCTGGTGCGGCCTTCCCGGCAAGCTCCTCTTGCCGGGGTCTTGTCTCTTAACTTGGATACTTTGTTCTCGAATGGCTTCATAGGGACCAGAGCGGGCCTTGGCAAGCGCGTGGTAAGCCCTGCCGCGGGAAGCTGCTACTGCCCGTGCACAAGTTGGGGTACTAAGGTACCCCTACCTTAGTACACCGACAGTTTTCCACATAGCATCATCACAGACAACGGCACCAATTTATCTAAGGGTGAGATGGAAGAATTTTATCATCGGGAACATATTCGCCTAGACGTGTCTTCTGTGGCCCACCCTCAATCCAATGGTCAAGCTGAAAGAGCAAATCAGGAGATTTTGAGAGGTATCAAGCCCCGACTTATGACTCCCTTGCAAAGAACACCAGGGTGCTGGGTTGAGGAGTTACCTTCTGTCCTTTGGAGTATCAATACTACGCCAAACCGGTCCACAGGTTATACACCTTTCTTCATGGTATATGGTGCTGAAGCAGTCCTTCCAAGTGATACCCATCATGATTCACCAAGGGTGACAACCTATGTGGAAGCGACCAACGAGCAGGCGAGACAAGACAGCTTGGACCGGTTGGATGAAGAGCGTGATATAGCAGCGGCACGGTCTGCGATTTATCAACAAGACTTGCACAGGTATCACAGCCGCCGGATCAAGACAAGGACGTTCCAGGAGGGAGATTTGGTGCTCCGGCTCATCCAAGATCCAACAGATATGCATAAGCTATCCCCACCTTGGGAAGGGCCCTTTGTGGTCAGCAAGAATCTACACAACGGTTCATACTACCTGGTGGACGTTCGAGAACACAAGGACTCACGGACATCGGAAGAAGAGACAAAGAGGCCATGGAACATCGCCCTCTTGCGGCCCTACTACACTAAAGCCATGAGCTTTACTGTATCCTATGTATATATTATGATTAATAAATAAACCGGCACCCTCGGTAAACCGGGGGCTCAGCCTTTTTTCCAATATAAGTATCTTATGGTGACAACCATACATTTCTTATCATATCTCATGTGTCAAACACTTCAATTGGTTTAAAATAATTGTGCAGGGCATATGTATTCTGGAGCAATAACTCATTGAAGGACTTCCTATTCAAACATATGGTCGTATTCGAATGATGGAGGCCCTCTGGATGGTGACAACCATCCAGTGATTGGCTAAAGTTTTTCCTATGGTTCTACGAGAACCATGGAGGCCCTCTGGATGGTGACAACCATCCAGTGATTGGCTAAAGTTTTTCTATGGTTCTACGGGAACCATGGAGGCCCTCTGGATGGTGACAACCATCCAGTGATTGGCTAAAGTTTTTCCTATGGTTCTACGGGAACCATGGAGGCCCTCTGGATGGTGAGAACCATCCAGTGATTGGCTAAAGTTTTTCCTATGGTTCTACGGGAACCATGGAGGCCCTCTGGATGGTGACAACCATCCAGTGATTGGCTAAAGTTCTTCCTATGGTTCTACGGGAACCATAGAGGCCCTCTGAATGGTACCCGCATCCAGTGATTGGCTAAAGTTTTATATGGCCAGCGGGGGGCAGGATTGTACCCGAATTCTAGCTTAACCCCTGTTGTTCATATCCGGTTCCTATGGATGGTACCCGCATACATCGACCGGCCCTCTGGATGGTAAGCCCATTCCATTGATTGGCTGAACCTTGCTTTGAGCCTGGCAGCTCGTAAAAAGCCTTGACTACATGGTTTTATTTGCAAAACTTGCATTTCTAGTGTTTATGTTTTATGGTTCCTTAATCCGGAATGGGACAACTCCAGAGTTGACCATATATCTTCAAAGGTCTGGGTCATGAACACCAGCATAAGTTAAAAGTCTGGGTCATGAACACCAGCATGAGTTAAAAGTCTGGGTCATGAATACCAGCATGAGTTAAAAGTCTGGGTCATGAAAACCAGCATGAGTTAAACCGATGTTCATTATAATCCGGATCAGCCATCAGGCAAAAACCAAGCATATCTACAAATGTCTGGACAAAATTCCAGCGTGATCTAAACCGGTGTCTTTTATCAAACCCGAGATTATTATTGGGTCTGTCAAAGCTTCCCTTAGAAAATTTTAAAATTCTACCGGATTAAAAGTATCAAGTATACTGGATGGCAGGTATGAAGTTATGTTTGATGCAAACAAAACACTCGTTTGATATATATATATATGAGAGCAATTTAATTGGTCCAGCGGTAAAACCGCTAGGACATATTTTCAGTATTATCTATGCAGGAACAGAGGATATGCAGGATAGTCCATATCAGACCAAATTTAAATTGGCAACATTGGAGCATCCGGATCAAAGCAGACAATGTTTTCAGCTATCCTATTACAAGGCATAGCAAGCCTGAACGGATTAAAAGATTGTTCAGCAAAATAAGACTGCAGCTACAAAGATATACTATGAACTATGCTTCCTCCTGCTGCGATGGCTGGATATCAACTTGTTCCGGAATTTCCTCCTCTTCTTGAAGCGGCTGGAAGTCAGGGACGCACCAATCAATTTTCGTTAAGGCACAAAAGTACATCTCTTCATTGATGAGTTCAGTCGGATTGATATCTGGGGCGAAGGTATGAGGACGCACTGGTGGGATTAGATTGACGGTATCATAAACCGGCCGATCCACCCGCTCGTTCTGTAAATCATACCCCGGATGATACCTGGACAAGTCTGATTCGGCAGCAAGCTTGCTGGCAAGAGGGCGCATCTCCTTCGTCAAGGCGTGGAGATCCTTTGCAGCAAAAGCTGATCCGTCTTCTTTTGTATTTGGATAACCATTCAAAGCTTCTTCCGCATCAAAGTCCGGAACCCACGCTTTCGCTCTGGTAAGCGCCATGAGGGAACCGGCTCGAGCAGCAGACTTCTTAACTTCCTCCAAGCGCACTGGCAAAACAGACAGCTTCTCTAATGTGCCCTGGATGGTAGTGGGGGCCGGTTTATTGAAAGACATTGCGCTTATAAACCTTTGAGTGCCGGAATACAGCTGCTCGACCAGAGTATAAGATGCCTTGAGTTTTTTCCGTAAGTCATCCCCAAGATGGGTGACACGGCGCCCTGCATATGATTATCACAATTAAACCGGAACGGATTGAAGATTGCAAGGATGAAGGCAGGAATATAGATTAAGTACTTACCAAACACAGCAGAAGTCATCAATTCTATTTGCCGCTTTTAACCGGTTAACTCTTCACTCACCGGATTAAGGGCTTCTTCAGCGTCCATTGCCCTTTTTCTAAATCCTTCTTCTGAACTTCAAAGGCGGTCCGTTCCTCTTCAAATAATTTCTTCAGTTGTTCAGCAGTTTTTAAGCTCAGCGCCAAGTCTTTTTTGGCCTTAGAAGCAGCAGTTTCCGTTTTAGCAAGTCTGTTCCGGAGTTCAGTAATTTCTTCTGCCCTCCGGTTCAAGTCAGCCTGCAAGGAAAATCAAGTGGAATGAAAGCAAAAGTCATACAAGTCTCAAGAACACAAACAAGTTGTCTACTTGACACTTGGGGGCTAATGGACAGTTGAAGTGTCAAAGAAAATATTCAGACAAGTCCCAGGCACATAAACCGAATTATGCCCCTGGCACTTGGGGGCTAATGTAAGATCATTTGCTCAAATTATAAGTACCGGTTCACCTTCTGGACGTAGCTAAACCGGAACTTGGGGGCTACTATGATATAGATAGAAGCACATCAAAAGCAAAAAATCAAAAACAAACAGGATTACCTCATACTTGTCCTTCATCATGTTAATCAAGCCTGCTTCATAGTCTCGACCAATGTGAAGCCGGTTCAAGTACCCACAATAGAGCTCCTGGGCACTCATGTCAGCAAAGCTAGACAGCTCGGTACTCCATTTACCCTTTTCTTGATGCAGCTTCTCCGCTTTAGCCATATGTTTGGCTAAGACAGTGGGCTCGGCAGGAGCAGTATAACCTGTGCCGGTTACTTGAACTTCCGGAGAAGCAGTCGTTGGTGGTGGGGTCGCAGTGTGAACCGGACTGGCAGGAGCCGGATTGGTCCGAGGAGAATTGGCCCGGGCAGGACTTGCCGGTTCACGAACATCCTCAGTATTGGGATTCTCAGGCACAGTGGTATGATCCACAGGAGCGGGATCTTCAAGCGGCATTGTGGGCTCGCCTTCTGGAGGGATGGTTGTATCCGGATCAACCGCCGGATCATCAATAGCAGCCTGAGCAGTTGGTTTGTTGGCTTTTGCCTTTTTGCTGGGTTTAGGCTTGCTGAAAGGAATTGGAAAAAGAAGTCAGAACTGTAAAGCAAAGTGCAATCATAAACCAGATAAATTAAAAGACTTACCCTGGGACAGTTTTCAGGGGTGGAAGTTGTGTGGCAGTTGATTCGCCGGAAGAAGATAACGGAGTATCCTGATAATCAGGGTCAGACGGTTTAAGCGGTTTGCGTATAAGCCCGGCCTTGGGATGAAGAAGGGCTGGAGAGAGTATAACCTCAGAGCGACGCCTCCGAGCTGGAGTAAGAGAGATTCCAGATGATTCAACTGCAAGACCGCTATGGCGGGTAGTCCGGCGAAGGGCTTCATGTTGCTGTTTCTTCAAAAGAAAATTGGGATCCAATTGAGCATAAGGGTGAGAAAACTGATATTTCTGGACTGTCCGACGACTTTTTTGTGGAAGTGGTTCTGAATCGGAAGAAAGGATAGTTACCTCAATTTCGGCCGGTTTATCTCCTTCAGCCAACTCCTGTGAAAAGTTACCGTTAAATACAAATATGGATAAAAAGTAAATAAGTCATAGTCGGGTTAATTCATACCTCGGAGTCCGGATCATCATCTTCAGCGTGTGAACCGGAAGCAACAGCCGCTTTTCTCTTCTTGATAATGAAAGCTTTCCGGCGCGGCTGTTTTTCGGCCTTTTCCTGAGGTTTCCTTTTCCAAAAAGGATCATCAGCCTGTTCAAAAAGTGAAAGTAATTGAAATAACGGTTTTAAAGGACGGATTACAAACATAAGAAGTAAAGCAAGACTTACAGCAGGCAACTTGTTTTTCTTATAGTATGGAGCCAATCCGGTTTGGCTGCATTCGTCTAAGGAGACATTGAGCATCTTCTTAGCCGATTCAATAACTTCTGATTCAGAAAGTTTTTCCTTGGAAAACCGTTCAGGATCATCCGGTTTACCAGAATATTTATACATAAAGCTTGGGCGCGGGCTCAGAGGAAGGATACTCCAAGAGAGCCAGCAGCGCGTAAAATCTACTCCGGTTAAACCGTTGGCCATAAAGGCCTTTAGGCTGGCAAGTTCAGAGGCAAACTGGGGCCGCTCTGAGGAGCTGAGGCGCTGCGGCAAAGGGTGGTCCTCCGGAAGACGGTGCTCGCGATAACCCGGCAGTGGGTTTTCCCCTTCAGGTGAAGTGTCAGTACAATAAAACCAAGACTTGTTCCACTCCTTGGGGTGCGTGTGGAGAGCGGCATGAGGAAAGACTGCGTCTCTCCTTTTCTGAATACTGACCCCGCCCACTTCTTGATGAGGTCCGCTGGTGAACTCAGTACGCCGGTTCAGGTGGAAGAAGTCCCGGAACAGGTCGACAGACGGTTCTTCTTGCAGGTACACCTCTGAGAAAACTTGAAAATCACAAACGTTCGAAACATAATTGGGACCTATGTCCTGAGGGTGAAGTTGGAAGGCGGCAAGCACATCCCGGAAGAACTTTGAACCCGGAGGAGTAAAGCCTCGAGCAATGTGGTCAAAGAAGACAATAATTTCCCCCTCTTTGGGAGTAGGAGGGCATTCATCTCCTGGAGCCCGCCATTTTAAAACGGATTGAGGGCCTAAAGTGCCAATTGCGGCAACATTTGCTAAATCTTCTTCTGTAATAATGGAAGGAACCCAGTTGCAAGAGACAAACTGTTTGGCCATAGCAACAGAAGAACAAGTGCTGAAAGGATAAAGTGTAACCCGGATTATTCGAATACAGTGGCATAAACCGGAAGATATATGCAAAGATCACGCAACAGTTTAGATAAAGGGACTAATGATCTGGCTAACCCGGCAATAAACAGGAAAATGTATTACTATCGGTTCATGACAACAAAAGAGAAAAGAGCTAAACCGTCGTGTTCGCTATTGAATTTTTACAGAAGCAGTATATTACTGCTTAAACCGGAGAATACCTTACAGATCTACAAAGGTGAAGAAACAGGTTTTTCACAGACAGCTAAAGTAAAACAGATCTGAGCACCCAAGAAAAGGAAAGGTAAATACAAGACTATTACAGGAAGAACGTTAAGAATTTTATACAAAGCAGATGAATCTAAAGGACGAGATCTAAAGTATACAGCGGCGGAACGGAAGCAAGTTTAAAGAGCAAGATTTAAAGGCTGAAGTTTCTGCGAACTTGGCGTCTACGAGGAACAGACGAAGCTACCGTGAGGTTTAATGGCGGAGATGCGAGAAAGAACCCTAGAGCTATGGATCTACAGCGAGGAAGATGACATACCTGGAACAGCAAGAAGCGGCGGCGGAGTTTTTCTGGTCACGCTCAGGTCGATGCAGCGGACGGCGAAGACTTGAACTCGACGGACGATGGCGGAGATTTGAGCTCGACGGACGACAATGGAGACTTGAGCTCGGGCGACGGAGGAAGAAGAACGAACGGAAGGAGATAAAGAATAGAGGCAGCGGTATTTATAGAAGGGCAGAGTTGAAACGACAGGCGCGAGATTTGAGGAGGCAGAAGATTGGATAAAGATCCTCTGTCGCCTCGATTCTCGGGATAGCTTTTAAACAAATCCGATATACAGCTGGGTGCGTTAAATGCGGAAGTGATGTCACGGTCAGATTAAGCGATTTTCGAGGATGACGTCAGGGCCGGTTTACAAAAATGAGAAGACACAAGAAGGAAGATTATGCAAGACTGGGAAGATTGATGTGAACAAGTTCAAATCATTCTGGGGCCTAATGTCAGGGATATTACTAGCAGGTATGAACCGGCTAGTGTAAACCGGATTACTGTAATATATTTGTATCATTGTAATATTTAGTAAAGGCTACGGCCCATGAGATCTTAGGGCCCATGTATAGAGTTACGGTTTGTAAACCGCCTGATCATGTAACTTGAGAGATAAGGAAGAAAGAGCAGAGACCGAGGTGGACACGAGTATGAGCCGGCCACGGGACTCTGTAAACCGGACAGGGCGTCGCCTCTATATAAAGCGACGACCCGGCAACGGTTCAGGGACAAGCAAGAAACAACCCGTCGAGACACAGGCAAGCGATCCGCTCCCTGTTCATCGACGCCCAGGCAATACCAAACCAAACTAGACGTAGGCTTTTACCTTCATCGAAGGGGCCGAACTAGTATAAACCCTCTGTGTCCTTTGTGTGCTTTTAACCCCTTCAAGCTAACCTGTGCGATGGTTCCATCACTAAGTCCGTTAAACCAGACATCTGCCGTGTTAATTCCACGACAGACACCGATGAGGATCATAAGGTCCAAATACATCAGGCGCTATATGTCTATATTATTTTAAATACCACATATCAACTTTTTCCTCTTGAGAACAATTACTCTGGTTTATGGTATTATTTATGCACGACATTGTTCACTGCAAAAGTGGTAGTGACTTGCCCGTGTCCATACTGCCTCTAATGTTCGGTTGTTTTTTCTGTCCGCCTCCACAGTTCGACATATATCAACACAATGCGGCTCACATGCTCATTCGCACGGTTTACCGTGCCGCCTCACCATGGTGGTCAACTGATCATCAACTCTGCGGCGGATAAATACTGGCCTAACATATCAGGCCGACTCGCCTGTCCGCAACGGCTTACAATGCCGCAGCCGACTCATCTATTGTCCAGACGAATCAGGTGATGTCCCTCTCAGTATATATTTTGCACATATTCCTTTTTTGTCAAAGAACGCTCACTTTGGTTTATATATATTTGTATGCAGGACAATTGTTCACTGCAAGAGTAAAGGGTCATGAATATATAGCTTGTGCCACTATTATGATGCGCCAGCATTTGGCCATACCATAATGCTCAATGAATATATGTGCAAGCCGCGGTTTCTGTGGTCCAGTCTACATCAACACACCGAGCCGCACCTGTCTACACGAGCTGTTTATTGAGTATGAGCAAGTCACAGCTTGGATAGCCCGGTTTTCTTTCAACGAAATGGAGACAAATTATCATATACTATCAACCGCCATCTGCACTGGGGGCTCAATGGGCAGGCGCACAAGTCGCCGCCACTACAGTTTGGTTAACTTCAAATCGCCAGTTGGAAGGAACCATTGGCCGCGTTGCTGACACGGCTCATACAGGATCATTGATAACCCGCCGCAGTCACCTCAATTTTCTATGGATTCATATCGCACTGTCAACAACAATTATGGACACCGTATGCTATGGTCAAATATGGAGAGTCTCAAGACAACTCCTTGAGTCGTCTTAAGACTCGGGGGCTACGATGACATGACTCTGCAAATCTTGCCAGTTTTAGCAAATTTAAGAACCCCGGGATGATGGAGGGAAAGATAACCCGGTCCCAGAGGCAACTGCTACATTGATGAAAATTTAAAGGCCGTCAGAAAAATTTCCGGGTTAAAAAGTATATGACAGATACAAAATCCTGGCTCAATGAAGTAGTTTCCGGGTCATCAGAAAGGAGTCCGGTTTATAATCCGGCTCAAAAGGACATCAGTCTTACTAAAGCTCTCAAATATCAAGTTCACAATCCGGTTCAAGGGAAATCTGTCTCCGACAAAGCTCTGAAGCTCTCAATATCCGGTTTAAGAATTTCCGGTTCAAAAGAATAATCTATCGCAAGTTCGAGTTCTTAGGAAAAATTAAAAGGGGCCAAAGAGAGTTTGTTGCACAGCACAACTCAAACATAGGTACCCGGCGAGCACAACTCAGAAATATATCACTTGGGGGCTTCTGTTTATAAAGCGGAGTTCTAACTACCCTATTGATCCGGCTATCAACCCGATACTATCATAAGAGCACATATCTGGTTACTTCGGTGATCTGGCTATCAAGCCAACATTATCATCAGGGGCAAAAGAGAGTTTGATGCACAACACAACTCAAACATAGGCACCCGCTGAGCACAGCTCAAAATGTTACTTGGGAGCTCTTGTTACACAACAACAAAGAGATTTTAAGGCCCTTGTAATAGGCTATCAAGCCACGGCTTCGAAGCCTGGTGTATACACCTTAAACCTCGGGTTAACAAGCCTGCATCAAGTAAGTCACTCCGTCAAGGTAAACCTGGTATGACCCGCCGAATGTTTGACAAATCAATCTTATACAGACCCTGAACTTGTCAAAGTTAAAATGACGATTGGTTAAAGATTGAGGTCCATCTTATCAGGCTTCGTAAAATGGTTTAACTCAGTGGCCTGTCAGCCCATGAAAAGCCTCAAATTTGGAGCCTGGCGGCTCGTAAAAACCCTCGACTACAAGTTTTCATATGCTTTTGTTTGTCGAGTTTTTAATCCTTTAATGAGATTTTAGTATTCATCCGATATCTATCGATTCGGCCTAGTGGTTGACTACAAGTCATCACCATCAAGTAAACCGATGTTTATTAACCTGGCCTGGCTTTTGACTATAAGTCGCCAGTATGAGATAAGATAATGACCGGTGTATTAACCCGGCCTGGCTTTCGACTATAAGTCGCCAGTATGAGATAAGATAATGACCGGTCTTTATTAACACGGCCTGGTTTTGTTTGTAAACCGGCAATCTATGATAATTACCAATGTTCAAATTTTGGGTTATCACCTACACTGGCTTGGTAAAACCAACAGTGTGATCAAATATCACTGGAACCGGTTTTCAAACCGAGTTATATTATTCAAATATTTAAGTAGCCAACATGGCTGGATTTTTATTATGGTTATCAATAACCAATATTATGACCAAGGTTTTCAAAGTCGCTTCAGCGCAACGGATATTATTTTATCAATGGGTATGATTTATTCTACAAAGGAACAGTCCCAAGTCGTTGCAGGCTTACGACCCGGCACTTGGGGGCTACATTATTAAAATTGAGATTACAACAATTATGCAAGTCTCATGTCACTGCCAGCATGCACCATGACACTTAGGGGCTAATGCAAAGTCATTTTTTGCTCACCTTATTGAAGACCCGACTCATTATATTATAATGAGCCGGCCCTTGGGGGTTCCTAGTTGCTCCCGTCAACAATTCAAGATACACAAGTATTAATCCATTATATTAAAGGGTCCACTGATCAGTTGGTAAAGCACAAAGCTCTGAACCTTGTGGACGTGGGTTCAAGCCCCATGAAGGGGGTTACATCATATGATGTTCTTTTCAAAGAAGTATATATAAAATCCCGGCTCAATATTATCTTACTGAGCCGGCCCTTGGGGGCTACACGTTGTTGTTCAAGTCTGCATGATCATATTTATAAAGTCCCTGCTCATTATTGCATAATGACCCGGCCCTTGGGGGCTAGACTAGTTGAAGTTTTTATGAGCATAAGGCAATTATAAGTCCTAGGTTGCTGCAAGCATGACAACCCGGCACTTGGGGGCCACATATGTGGAATATTCAGTTTTTACTAGTGACTGAGATGAACAATCTGGATTTCTTCAAGGTTGCAACATTTATATTGAGACAAGTCTTAAGATATCACTATGTTCTCCTCTTAAGACTTGGGGTCTACAGGTAATATGCATATAAAGTAGGAACATCTTCAAATTCTTAGTTTCGGGCAAAAAAAGGAAGATTAATTGTGTGACCTGGCGTTGGCAACAATCATAACCCGGCATCTATAAACAATCATGACCCGGAATTATCAGTTTTTATAAGCTGGCAATGGTGGTAATCATAAACCGGCATCTTCAAGCTGGTTGGATATCAATTGAATATTTGAAGACCAATATTTTTGTCAAATAGCAGCATTGAAGGCCGATTCAAATGGATTCTTGATTTACAATATTTCTTATGCAAGCAAGTTGATTATGAAGCTCATCTGTTGGCCCGGATTTTCTAGAAGAAGGAAAGGACAAGGACTTACGGATGGTCAGGTGCCGGTTTACAAGAATTCTTAACCCGGAGCACAACCTGTCAAATTTGTTCCTGTGTTTATTTTGTAGCATAAGTTTACCATGGATAAATCCAAGCTAAACTGGGGGCTAATGTCAGAGATATACCCCGCGGTATGACCCGGTCGGAAATATGACCCGGCCGGACTTGGCAGTTTACTTGACGATTTACACTTGGCGATTCACTGGCGACCCGCCCAGACGAGATGGTTTATAGGCAACCTGCATGGTTAGTATGACTCACTGGTAACCCGGCGGACGGCAGACGGATGATAAGGCCCAAGGCCCAGAAGGCCGGTTCATGTTATGGTGGGCCGGTTTATGAGGAAAGCACAAGGAATATTCTCCTACAAAGCAAGAAAGACTAGGACTCCACTTGTAATAGAGTAATCCTAATCCTACTAGGATTAGTCATGTAACCCCGCCCCTTGAACATATATAAGGAGGGGCAGGGCTCCCCAAAGAGGGACGGACAACAACAAACAATCTCTATGGTTAGACACGATAAGGGGAGCCGGCTTATGCGGCGACTCCAGGATGGTCATAATGAGATCTATCCTCAAACAACATGTAGGGCTATTACCGGATGATGTTTCCCGGGGCCCGAAGCTATCTAAATCCTTGTCTTGTGTTGCGTCTCTCGATTCTGCTCAACCACTCTCAAGCTACCACATAGATGTGCGGCCTACCGACTAAGTCCTCACACTAGGACATCTGTCATGACAATTCCTTGACATCACCCAAGCTAAAAGTTGTGTCTTGAAACAAAGCATGGTGTAAAATGACAATATCCGGGGCACTAAGATTTGCGCTATTCCCACGACCAATTAAACATCTACTAGCAAATAAAGCAAAGTAGTGCAGAACAGGGAAGTGTATACTAGTGATTCTTGCCCCTGAGACTTCTCTAGTTTCCCCTACAGCTATCATGTTAATAAACCCTTCAACGTCTTCACGACGTGGTTCATCAAGTCTACCTCCAAAGGGTATCTTGCATACTTCACAAAATTCTAAGAGTGATATCTCCTTAACCTCATCATATAAACAAAACTCCATTGTAGGTGGTGTTTTCTTAGCATGAAAATGAAAACTTTGCATGAAAATATTGTTAAGTAAGAGATACTGTTCACGCTGGTCATGGAGGAAGTCGGTGAGGCCTACATTATTTGCCAACCAATAAAACTCTTCATAAATCCCGGCGGACATCATGAAATCATTACAAGGCCATTCACACGGTCGAACTTCCGCCATGCGAGGAAGATTATATTTGGGCTTCTTATTTTCTTCTTTCTTCTTCTCCTCTGAGCTCTTAATGGAGGAGACCCTCAACAATCTCATTTTTCCCTTCTGAAAATTTCTGAAATTTTTAGTAACTCGAAATAAAATTTAACCAAACTCAACAAGATTGGTAGCAACAACTCCTACTAGTGCCTAGAGACTATATCGTGCATTAGAACTACTTGGGACCAAGAAAATTTGACATGCAAGCTCAAGAATAAGGTCACCACAGCAGCAAAAATTTGCAATAAATAAAGCACTAGAACAAAAACTAATTGGACCAATGGAGGAGTCACATACCAAGGAAAAATCTCCCCAAACAGTTTGGTGAATGGTGCTTTGAGCAAGGAGATCGAAAATGGCAGCAAGATGAGCTAGAACTCGGGTTTGAGCTGGTTGGTGATTTTTTTGGGATGAAGAAGAAGAGTGTGGGTGCAGGAATAAGTGGAGGGGGCCACGTGGGTCCCATGAGGTAGGGGGCGCGCTCTCTGAGGGGGGCGCGCCCTGGACCCTCGTGGCCAGGTGCTGGCTCCCCTCGCTATGTGTTCTGTGCCATATTGGCTCAATTATTACAGAAAAAATCATATTTCATTTTCAGGGCATTTGGAGAACTTTTATTTTTCGAGGTATTTTTTATTGTACGGATAAGTCTAGAAACAGACAGAAAATAATATTTTTTTATTTATCCTAATTAACAGAAAGTAAAAGGTGGGTACAGAAGGTAGTGCTATCTAGATTCACCTATCTCATGCTCATCAAAAGTAATCCATTAACAAGGTTGATAAGGTCTTGTTAATATACTCTTTCCGAATAACATGAAACCGGAGAATTTTTGAATAACACTATGTTACCTCAATGGGCATATGTATGTCCCCAACAATAAGAATGTCATATGTCTTCTTGATAGTAGGAAGAGGAAATTCTAAACCTCCAATAGTAATAGTTGATTTTTTTTCAATATAATTGATACTGTGGACTTGAGGTTGTTTCCTCGAAAAGTGTACCATATGCTCATTACCATTGAAATGAAAAGTGATATTGCCTTTGTTGCAATCAATAACAGCACCTGCGGTATTCAAAAAGGGTCTACCAAGGATAATGGACATACTATCGTCCTCGGGAATATCAAGTATAACAAAGTCCGTTAAAATAGTAACATTTGCAACCACAACAGGCACATCCTCACAAATACCGACAGGTATAGCAATTGATTTATCAGCCATTTGCAAAGATATTTCAGTAGGTGTCAACCTACTGAAGTCAAGTCTACGATATAAAGAGAGAGGCATAACACTAACACCGGCTCCAAGATCACATAAAGTAGGTTTAACATAGTTTCTTTTAATAGAGCAAGGTATAGTGGGTACTCCTAGATCTCCTAGTTTCTTAGGTATTCCACCCATAAAACTGTAATTGGCAAGCATGGTGGAAATTTCTACTTCATGTATCTTTCTTTTATTGGTAATAATATCCTTTATATACTTAGCATGAGGATTTCTTTTAAGCACATCAGTCAAACGCATACGCAAAAAGATAGGTCTAATCATTTCAACAAAGCGCTCAAAATCCTCATCATTCTTTTTCTTGGATGGTTTCGGAGGAAAAGGCATGGGTTTCTGAACCCATGGTTCTCTTTCCCTACCGTGCTTCCTAGCAACAAAGTCTCTCTTATCATAATGCTGATTCTTTGATTGTGGGTTATCAAGATCAACAGCAGGTTCAATCTCTACAACATTATCATTGCTAGGTTGATCATCATCATGAACATCATCATTAATATTATCACTAGGTTCATGTTCATTACCAGATTGTGTCTCGGCATCAGAAACAGATATATCATTGGGATTCTCAGGTGTGTCAGCTACAGGTTCACTAGAAGCATGCAAGGTTCTATCATATTCTTCTTCTTCTTCTTAGAAGAACTAGGTGCATCTAAATTAGCTCTCTGAGAATCTTGCTCAATTCTCTTAGGGTGGCCTTCACGATACAGAGGTTCCTGAGTCATTCTACCACCTCTAGTCACAACTCTAATGGCATTATCATTATTCTTACTATTTAATTCATTGAGCAAATCATTCTGAGCCTTAAGTACATGTTCTACTTGAGTGGTAACCATGGAAGCATGTATACTAATAAGTTTCAGTTCACCTTTAACTCTAGACAGATAATCACTCAAGCGTTCAATCATATAAGCATTGTGTTGCAATTGTCTGCCAACATAAGCATTGCAGTTTTCTTGTTTCACAATGAAATTTTCAAACTCTCCTAAGCATTGGCTAGCAGACTTATAACGAGGAATATCACCTTCATCAAATCTATAAATAGAATTTACCTTTACTACCTGTGTCGGGTTATCAAGACCATGTATTTCTTTAATAGGTGGTAAATTCTTAACATCTTCACCTTTAATACCTTTTTCTTTTCATAGATTTCTTTGCCTCTTGCATATCTTCAGGACTGAGAAATAGAACACCTCTTTTCTTCGGAGTTGGCTTAGGGGCTGGTTCAGGAAGTGTCCAATTATTTTCATTGGCCAGCATATTATTCAATAGTAATTCAGCTTGATCAACTGTTATTTCCCTAAAAACACAACCAGCACAACTATCCAGGTGGTCTCTGGAAGCATCGGTTAGTCCATTATAAAAGACATCAAGTATATCATTCATCTCAAGAGGATGATCAGGCAAAGCATTAAGTAATTGGAGAAGCCTCCCCCAAGCTTGTGGGAGACTCTCTTCTTCAATTTGCAGAAAGTTATATATTTCCCATAAGGCAGCTTCTTTCTTATGAGCGGGAAAATATTTAGCAGAGAAGTAATACATCATATCCTGGGGACTACGTACACAACTAGGATCAAGAGAATTAAACCAAGTCTTAGCATCACCCTTTAACGAGAAAGGAAATAACTTAAGGATATAGTAATAACGAATATTTTCATCGTTGGTAAATAGGGTGGGTATATCATTCAACTTAGTAAGATGTGCCACAACAGTTTCAGATTCATAGCCATGGAAAGGATCAGATTCAACCAAAGTAATTAACTCAGGATCAACGGAGAACTCATAATCCTTATCAGTAACACAGATATGTGAAGTAGCGAAAGCAGGGTCATGTTTCATTCTAGCATTCAAAGACTTTTCTTTCAGCTTAGCTAATAATTTCTTAAGACCATATCAATCGTTGCAAGTAAGAAAGTCTCTAGCAGTTTCTTCATCCATAACATAACCCTCAGGAACAACAGGCAATTCATATATATTGGGAGAAGCTTCATCATCACTTTCATAAATATCATCAGTTTCAATATTTGCATTCTCCCTAACCTTAGCAATTTGTTCATCTAGAAATTCACCTAGTGGCACAGTATTATCAAGCATAGAAGTAGATTCATCATACATAGCAGAAGTGGCATCATCAAGGACATACGACATATCAGATTCAATAGCAAGAGTATGTGTCGCAAATTTACCCATAACACAAGGAGAATCAAGTGCAGAGCTAGATGGCAGTTCCTTACCTCCCCTTGTAGTTGAGGGTAAGATCTTGGTTTTTGAGTCCTTCAAATTCTTCATAGTGATCAACAGATATAAATCCCAAGTGACTTAAAGAATATAGCTATGCTCCCCGGCAACGCCGCTAGAAAATTGTCTGGATAACCCACAAGTGTATGGGGATCACAACGGTTTTCAAGGGTAAAGTATTCAACCAAAATTTATTGATTCGACACAAGGGGAGCCAAAGAATACTCTTAAGTATTAGCAGCTGACTTGTCAATTCAACCACACCTGGAAACTTAGTATCTATAGCAAGATAGTTTAGTAGCAAAGTAATATGATAGTGGCGGTAGCAGCAACAAAAGTAACGATAGTGTTTTTGTAGTTTTTGTAATAGTAGCAACAGAAAAGTAAATAAGCAACAAGCAATATGGGAAAAGCTCGTAGGCATTGGATCGGTGATGGGAAATTATGTTGGATGCAATTCATCATGTAGAAGTTATAACCTAGGGTGACACGGAACTAGCTCCAGTTCATCAATGCAATGTAGGCATGTATTCCGAATATAGTCATACGTGCTTATGGAAAAGAACTTGCATGACATCTTTTGTCCTACCCTCCCGTGGCAGCGGGGTCCTATTGGAAACTAAGGGATATTAAGGCCTCCTTTTAATAGAGTACCGGACCAAAGCATTAACACATACTGAATACATGAACTCCTCAAACTATGGTCATCATCGGGAGTGGTCCCGATTATTGTCACTTCGGGGTTGCCGGATCATAACACATAGTAGGTGACTATAGACTTGAAAGATAAGATCACGAACACACATATATTCATGAAAACATAATAGGTTCAGATCTGAAATCATGGCACTCGGGCCCTAGTGACAAGCATTAAGCATAACAAAGTCATAGCAACATTAATATCAGAACATAATGGATACTAGGGATCAAACCCTAACAAAACTAACTCGATTACATGATAGATCCCATCCAACCCATCACTGTCCAACAAGCCTACGATAAAATTACTCACGCACGGCGGTGAGCATCATGGAATTGGTGATGGGGGAAGGTTGATGATGACGATGGCGACGATCTCCACTCTCCGGAACCCCGAACGGACTCCAGATCAGCCCTCCTGAGAGAGATTGGGCTTGGCGGCGGCTCAGTATCGTAAAACGCAATATTTCTTCCTCTCTGATTTTTTTCTCCCCGAAAGTGAATAGATAAGATCTGGGGATACGTCGGTGGAGCACCAGGGGGCCCACGAGGCAGGGGGCGCGCCCTAGGGGGGGTGCCCCCCACCCTTGTGGATAGGGTGTGAGCCCCCTGGTCTAGATCTTCTTGCAGATATTTTTTATATTTTCCAAAATAATTCTCTGTGGATTTTCAGGTCATTCCGAGAACTTCTCATTTGTACACAAAAACAACACCATGGCAATTCTGCTAAAAACAGCGTCAGTCCGGGTTAGTTCCATTCAAATCATGCAATTTAGAGTCCAATACAAGGGAAAAAGGGTTTGGAAAAGTAGATACGTTGGAGACGTATCAGGGGCGCCCCCCTTTCCTTCTCCCTCTCCCTCCTTTCCTTTTTTCCTACTCCGAAAAGGAAAAAGAATCCTAGTAGGACTTCCTACACTTGGCGCGCCCTAGGGGGCCGGCCTTTCTCCCTCCCTTCTTTATATACATGGGCAGGGGAACCCCAAAAAGACAACAGACAATCTCTTAGCCGTGTGAGGTGCCCCCCTCCATAGTTACACACCTCGGTCATATCGTTGCAGTTCTTAGGCGAAGCCCTGCGTCAGTAACTTCATCATCACCGTCACCACGCCGTCGTGCTGACGACACTCTCCCTTGTCCTCAACTGGATCAAGAGCTCGAGGGACGTCATCGTGCAGAACGTGCGATGAACACGGAGTGGTCGTACATTAGGTACTTGGATTGGTTGGATCGTGAAGACGTTCGACAAATCAACCACGTTACTAAACACTTCCGCTTTCGGTCTACGAGGGTACGTGGGCACACTCTCCCCGCTCGTTGCTATGCTTCTCCTAGATAGATCTTGTGTGATCGTATGAATTTTTTGAAATACTACGTTCCCCAACAGGCTTGGCCTCGCGCTAACGCGGCAGTGCGCTCGTTTGATAGGCGCAGTGCGGTTATTCTATCCCCCCCCCCACGCACCAACACACCCTAAGATAGATAATGGGGGAAAGTCCATACAAGGAAGATCTGTTAGTACAACTATGCCCCTCGATGCTGATGCAGAGCATCCTACGGCCATCTGCATGTACACCGTCATAGCACCTCATGCCCCAAGTGGACCAAAGGTGAGCTCACTCCTCTTCAAGTTTGACATGTATATCCATTGGACATGGTCGCTACCTCACCACAAACATTGTGCATCACTAGGTACGAGCACGACCACCACCAAGAAGCTAGGGAGCACCACCAAGCCCACAGAGCAAGAGAAGGAAGAAGAGGACACGAAGACGCGAGGAGGGCCAGACCTCCTGGACACCCGAGGTGCCCGGCCATCTTGGGCCCGGGTGCCCGGCCGCCGCCTAGGCATCGCCCCAGCCCACTCCGGGTGGCCATCCCCCTGGCACCGGGTGGCCGGCCCCCACCTGGGCCGCGCCGAGCTCGCCCCTGGGTGCCCGTGTCCTCAACCCCGGGTGGCCGGCCCGCACTGCGCCAGCCACCAGCCCCGATGGGTGCCCAGGCATTGGACCCCCGGGTGCCCGGCCTTGGCCCACCCAGCCACCAGTGGCCACCCCGGGTGCCCGGGCCTCCAATATGTCGGCGCCGCTGCATGGTCCGGGTGCCCGGACCTCTTCCCCCCGGGTGCCCGGCCTTTCCCGGTTTATTTCCGTTTTAGGGTCATTTTAGACCTTTGTATCCCTCTTTCCCCCAATTTCGTCCCTAGGGTATATATACTCTTCCCCTAGCTCATTTGGAGGACATCAAAGATAGAAAAGTAGATGTGACACATTTGTGAGCTTTGCTCCTTCCCTCTTATGGATCAAGACCCCTTTAGGGAAGAATCCTTGTGGATTATCAAGACCCCTTCTAGGGAAGGATGCCCATCATAGGATCATCAAGACCTCTCTCCTCATAGGATTGGGATGAACTCTATCATGTATCAATGTTCCCCTTGTTGTTCTTGTAGCTTTGTGTATCTTGTGTGTATGTGAGTCTAGTGGATGTGTGATTTGGGTTTGTTCTGGAGTGTTTCTCTTGTATTCTTCCCTTCGTGTTGATCTTGTTCTTGGGGATTCACCTCCAATTCGCGAAAGATCTCCACCTAGGGTTCCACCCTACAACATCATGGTATCTAGAGCTATATTTTCTCACGAAATTGGAGCCCCTCTTCTTGTTTTCTAGCCTAATTTTGTTGTGTTCTTGCCCAATTTCGAAAATCCCCACAAAAAATAGCCCCAATTTTTTTTCTTGCAATTTGTTTGTTCTTGTGAGATTTGTTGTGTCTGATCCACGATTTTGGTGTTTGGCAACTAGAGCTAGCTTTCCCCCATCCATCCACACACTTCCCACCACAAAATCCACCAATTTCTCGCTTTTCCCGATTTTTTTTGACCAAATACGACACTACCGGTTGCCCGCACACCCGGGCCAATTTCCCTTGACCACCCCGGGTGCCCGCACCCCCAACCCGGGCACCCGCACCCCCCGAATCAGCCTAACTACACTATGGTTTTGGCCATATCTTCCACTCCCGGAGTCCGATTTTCCTGTTATTTAGCTTGTTGAGTAGCTATTAACATCCCCCATCCATCTAGATAGGTTCCAACACCATTTGACTCCATCAAAATTTGGCCATTTTGGACATATGTGTTTAGGCCATCCACCATAGCTTTCCACAAACAAACCCCATTTTGACCCATATAGCATTTGCGGTTGTTTGAGTGGTGACTTGAGTCTCCTAAGGTGTTTCGACTACTTAGGGACGAGTGCTTCTTAATCAACCACCACCACCACTTCTGCATTGCCATCTTCGACACCACCACCACCGCATGTCCGCTACAACCATTTGACTTTGTCCTTGAGATTTTGAGTTCGCGGTTTTTCCATTTTCTAGGGTGTTTCTGCTAACTAGGGATGGTTCTACATCAATAACACCGCATCTCATCATTGTCATCAGACGGTAACTTCGACAACACCATTGTACATATGCCTTACCTTGACTTGATCACCCCGAGCCCATTGCGTACCTTACCTATCGAGACTAACGTGTTTAGAATTACCGAGCCACACTATTTGTGCACCTTAGTGATATGCTTACGCCGCATAACTAGTTTTAGCATGCAATCACCTTGCTATCATCATTGTGCCATAAGTCTCTCCCGTGCATATATTACATACTTGTCTCATATTATACTTGGCTCGAGCATCAAGCATATTAAAAAAAGCAAAAGCTTTTAAGAAAAAGAGGAGATACAAAAGATCTTGTAAGCAATAGAAATAGCATTGAGCCATTTTGCATAGTACATACACTTGGAGCATACATACATAGCATACTTGGGATTGAAGATGGCATGTTTACTCTCATAGGTTGATGCACAAGCGTATCTTACCCATTTGAGCAATCGAGCTAGTGTCTCTCTAGAATCCGTGCAATAAGAGCTTTTTCTGTGGCAACATATTTTGTGCTCATTCCTTGGTTGTACGGATCCCATCTATCTATCCGTGTGTGTGTTTCTTGTGTCACCATAGGTATTGATCTATTTGCTTTACATTGCAATTTTGTGAATCTTTCTCAACATTTTCCATATCTTGGATGAACATTTGCTTGAATTTCGTGCCACTTGTCCTAACCAACACTACAAAAAATACACTTCCAGGATGATACGTGTTTGTCACAGTAGGTCACGTTTTCTGTCATGCATGTACATCCATGACAAATTTATGGCAGAATCAAGATAGTCATACATGTGTTGTCGTAGAAGTGTTCCATGACATTACCGAAATTATCATCACGGAAGTGTCCAGTTCCATGATGATAAATCACGCTTCACAGAAGTGCTTTCGTCAAGGGTAACCAACACGTGGCATCCATCATAACGGAACACCGTTGATCTATCGGGTCCGGTTTTGGATCCGATAACACGTTAACAGCCCCGACCAATGGGGATTTTCCACGTGTAAAATCATCATTGGCTGGAGGAAACACGTGTCGGCTCACCGTTGGGACAGATGTCATCCATTCATTGGACCCAAAGCGTCTATGATACGTCGACACGTGGCACAGCCCAATAGAGGCCCATTCCCGTGAAAAGTTCGGCCCGTTTGACTTGGTCAAAAGGTGGCGGGCCGGCCCACGGCAAGCCTGTTAACGGCCTGTTCGCATATATCCCATTTACAGCCCGCTAACCAAGGGCCCGTTTACAGCCTATCAGAATTTGGCCCAGTAGTGTCATCTACTCATTGGACCCAAAATGCCTATGATACGTCGACACGTGGCACGGCCAATAGAGGCCCATTCGTGTGAAAAGACCGGCCTGGATGACTTGGTCAAAAGGTGGTGGGCCGGCCCACGGCAGGCCTGTTAACGGCCTGTTTGCATATAGCCCATTTACAGCCCGCTAACCCAGGGCCCGTTTACGGCCTATCCGAATTAGGCCCAGTAGCGTCATTTGGGCCGTCCAATATAATTCAAGCCCGTTTTAACTTCCGACCCATGTATGGCCCATGATGTCTTTTGGCCCATATGAGGCCCTTAGTAACACTCGACCCATTAACGGCCCGTGGTAAAACTGGCCCGTAATGAACAGTGTATCACTTTATACCCATTAACGGCCCATTATTCCTTTGGGATGTTTCCAGCCCATGTTATCTTTCGGCCTTCTCAAGGCCCATTTATTCTTGGGCTCCTTTCCAGCATTCGTTTACTTTCAGCCCGTTACTGTCATTTTCTGCTTGTGGGCCAAATTCAGCCCGTGGTTACAGTCGGCCCGTTTGTGGCCCGTTAATACGTTGGGCCATTTTCATAGCATCATAAAATATAGCCTATTAACAGCCCATTATGGTCAGCCTATAAAACGTACGATTTCCACTCTAGCCCATTTACGACCCCTTATACGGCCCGTACAAGGCCCATAGAGATGGCCCGTAGAAGGCCCATGGATCCTACGGGACGTAGAAGGCCCATTGACCCGACGGCCCATAGAAGGCCCATTGATCCGACCCATAGAAGGCCCATGGATCCGCTGGCCCATAGAAGGCCCATGGATCCGACAGCCGATAGAAGGCCCACGGATCCAATAGCCGATAGAAGGCCCACGAATCCGACGGCCATAGAAGGCCATGGCTCGTCCATCCCGTAGATGGCCCATGGATCGTACGGCATGTGGAGGGCCATGGTCACCACAATGTTTGGGCAAGTTGGCCCCCGTTTGAACGATATAGCATATTCAAAGAATTATCCTACTCTATACTATCACCTCTAAAAAACACACACTATAAAATAAAGAGACTAAGGCATAGAAACGTAGAATAATCCTACACTATACAATAAAGAAATTACAGCCGATATACCCACTAGGCATTATGGTTCGGCACCAATGATAATAAAGCATACACAAACAACAAATTACATACATTGGGCAAATACAGCTCATACATCATGGACGCGGGTCAACATAACTTACCATTTGAACTTTAATCTCTTCAAAAAAATAGGATTGGCCGGATTTAGATAGCACAAATTTCAGTCTGCAAAATCTCCAATTCCTTCATTGTTACCTCAGTGTCTTGTTTCATTTTTTTGACTCCTGCATCTAATACATGCATGTCCAGTCTCAACTTGTTGATTGTACGTTCAGAATCATGTACATGTTGTCTTGCCACCTCTAGTTGATGCTCGAGAACATCAGCACATTCCAATTCCAATCCATAATCATTCGGTAATGGCCATGCCACACTGCTCGCAAATCTTTGTGTTGATGTCACTTCATCCTGAAATGTTTCTGTAAGTACACATGACTAGGGCAAAAATATAGTTACAACAGTGAAGCAAGCAAGATAGACTATTTTGTACATGGCAAAACATGACTAACAATAATGTTGCACGTCATGAAGCATAAGCAGGTGATATTTTAAAAATTATTAAAAAAGGTAGTCTGTGCAGCCTGCATACAAAAATCTCTCTTAGCTCACCAGAGGAGCATGATGTTGGGGCCCAATCCAAAACACAGACAAGTTACAAATTTAGACAGCACGTTGCGTAGAAGTAAGCAAGCAGTTGGCCATTATGTAGCTCAATTAAAGTCTTAGGGATCATAATGAACAATGGAGGATTTCATACAAACATACTACAACAAGCAAAACTATGCAATCATTAGCCTAGTATAAACTAGGTTGTGAGCCTCATTCAATAATAGTTGGTTAATAGACTTCAAAGCTTCAGGCACACTTCGGCAGAGTAATTAAATGCTAAGGCCTTTAATTATGTCAACTAATAGTTATACAAGTACCCAACATCAGGCATCATTCTTTGGGCATCTCATTGACTGAGGACAAATAAAGCAATTGAAAAGAGCAAATTAACTATGCCTGAAACAAACAAGGAATTGAACTTTTGAGTTGGATACAGTGACTTACCTTAACAGGTTAAAGAGGCTCAGCGCAGCTCCTACTTCTCTTGCAAGGCTCCTTCCTAACATCTTGTACTTGAAATCCTCAATCTTATCTTCATTGCACCCCCTCTACAAGGTGACACAAACTAGTTACTCGTCTCCTTGGAAGATAGATATGCATACTTTCCATACCGTGGACACAAAAGGATGAGATTATAACAAAACAACACCACATAATGAAACATGCTACATCTCTTACACTTGCACACAATGAAATGAACATTTACTATGTCTGCACTATGTAAAAACTAGGCATACCTTCGAATTGGATCTCCAGGTACTCTTGGAGTGATGAGGACATCACTAACAAGGTTACACCCACATCTCCAACTGACACATATACAAGACCAATTACTAGAGCTCGCGCACGCCAATTAAATTACCAGGTATTTTTGTTTCTTGGTAATGAATCTAATGTTCATGAGAATATGATGCTGCCTAAATTGGATACATTTGTCTTGCTTACAAATGAAGGGCCTAGCTTGGACAAGAAGGATGAACATTGGAGCAAGATCAAGCATGGAGATGATGGCATGCGCAAGGGGAACAAGAATGGCGTTTCAATTGATGATTTCTGGACTTCGAAGCCACCATAATGAGTGCGAGAAGCCTTGGACGAAATATACAAGATGCCACTTCATAAATTTCGTCCAGAGGCTATTATAGGTGCTGCGTCACCTTATTATTGGGCCAGGCCCATGTAATGTCGAAATACTTGAGTATAGGCTGTTTTTAGAGTCCGTATGTGTGGGCAAACAAGAGTTAGGGTTGGTTTCGGACCCCTCCACCAAGGGCCACGAAATTCCCCCCTCTTTCCCTCATATATACAGCCCTTAGGGCGTCGTTTATACTTTGGGTTTTGTTTAGATTAAAAGTTCGCCATAGCTGCAACTTCGCGTACTTCGTTTGTGTTCAACGACCAGACAAAGGCGTCACAGAACCCCACTTGATCAATAAAGCTTTCCTCTTGAATTCGCAATATCCAGATTGCAATCTCAGTTTCTTGCTTGTTCTTCGTTTGCCTGCAGGAAACAGACCTTCGTGGTCAGGTTGATCGTGCTCCGGCGTGGTCAATAACCTCTCAGAGTTGGTTTAGCGATTGCTAAGGCGCGACGTCCACGCACGTTCGTAGTCGGATCGTCAAAGTCGACTTCATCCAAACGATAGCTACCATCTCATCGAAAGACGGGACACCTTTGCCTCTATCATGGAGAGCCTAATTTATTGTACAGCCAAACCTTTATGTCACCTATGAGTTAGAAAAGGCCCCACTACAGCAGCCCTTAGTATTTAAATCGTTGACAAGCTATGTTAGATTGTTAGGTCAAGAACAGCAAGTAATCAAAGCAAACAGTGATGGTCATGCGTTTTTGTTTAAATTAGGCAATGGGATCTCTATGGAAAACATTGACCAAAGTAGATTGTGCCAACTAGATGGTATCTTTGTATTTTCATTTTGAGCAAATAGTGATGGTCTGTTTTCCTATCATATTAATTATTGCACTGGGTTCAATTTGTGATGTTTGCAAGTCAAATTAATTTTCATATGGGCAACAAAATGAAAAAATATAATCCAATCTAGACTTTTCACTGATCACACCAAAGATAAGCTGAAAATGCAATGAAAAGAACGGGTTGGCTTATTACATGGAGCTTATATTCACAGGTGCTTATTTTCTTAGGATAACTCGTAATAACTGTCCCTAAGAAACTTGGCCAATAGAACTAACATACAAATAACATGTCACGATGATTGCAATGGAGGAGTGACGTACCATAGCACACTGTATAGGCTCACCGTTGGCTCTCCTTTTTTTGCGATGTTCCATGAAATTGCCACATACATCTTGTACTTTTTCATTGTGTAACCCTATCTGCAAGTTGACACGGCTAATTTTAGACATCTCTACATGATAATACATTGCATATCCCTTGCGCATATTTCAACCACCAATTAATGATTGTGTGCGTAGCATAAACTAGCCATGACTCTGCGTGCTGGACTAGCAGGCACTCTAAGGGATCCTAATGTAGTGTACTGGAATTCCTACATGCCACCTACAATTTTGTGTAATGTACTGCCTCTGTTCCTAAATATATGTCTGTGTAGAGATTCCAGTTTAGACCACATACAGATGTATATAGATGCATTTTCGAGTGTAGATTCACTCATTTTGCTCCATATGTAGCCTATAGTGGAATCTCTAGAAATACTTATATTTAGGAATAGAGGTACGAGGCAGTATCATGTATGACATCTACATATCTAATTTAGCAGCCAGTAGTAGAAATCATTGTCTGCACAAAGGGATTACTGGTCGAAAATCCTAGCAAAGCATGCTGGCAGGCACAGAACAATACAAGAGAGAGAGACACGCTTACAAGATCATAGCAATGCCTCGGTCCAGGATCTTGCTTGGCCAAGTTGTTAGATCCAAAAGAAACATCGTCCTTCTAGTTTTTGCCAGCTGCATAACAGGTAACAGCGACCTGTTAGTATACTTGAAGTACATCGGGCTGGTGATGCTGGACGGTTTTAAAGGTGACAAGTACCTAGGCCGTGGCGGGTGCTTGGCATCTTGCCAGACGGTGGGAATCAAGTTAGAAACATCAAGGGTGATGACGCTTCGTTGGCTGTCGGGGTCCAGTAAGGAGATCTAGAACCGTCGAGTAGGGTGTTTGTGGAGCGGCTCCGGTAGGGTGGACTACGGTGTGGGCGAAGCGGATCTGTGGCCGTGGACGAGGGCATATGTGAAGCTGCTCCGGTAGTTGGGTTAAGGATGGTGTCGATGATGCGGATCTGCGACCGTGGACGGGGCGTCAAAAGCTGTTCCGGTAGTTTGGATGAGGGTGCGAGGAAGCGGATCTGAGGCCGTGGACTTGTGAGTTGGCAAAGCGGCCCCGGTAGGGTTGAAAATGGTATATGCGAAGCTACTCCGGTGGGGTTGACGATGGTGTCGGCGAAGCGGCTCCGGTAGGGTTGAGGAATGTGTCGGTGAAAAGGATCAGAGGCCGTCGACCGGGGAGTCGGTG
>LR738710.1:380744520-380807882 GCA_902687465.1 Secale cereale | reverse complement strand
GAAGCATCTCCGGTGGGGAGTACGAATGAGCCGCTGCAGATGCGCTGCGGTTGACGAGAGTACCGGCGAAGCACATCCGGCGCTGTGGACAAGGCCGGCACTGAATGGGCTGTGGTACAGTGGTGGATGAGCAGTCTACTTGTTTCTAGGGGAGGTGGGAGGGGTAGATGCGGCTGCAGAAGCAGATCCGGCGAGGTGGACGCCGCTGGCAGTGAATGGGCTCTGGTACGCCGGTGGATGAGCAGTCTAGGGTTTTGAGAGGGGAGGGGATAAAAGCCGATGAAGTACGGACGGCGTGATGTGAGATTCTTTGGTGCTGTGGAGTTAGTCGTTTTTGCGGGAGGGGGGAACCGGAAGTTATCAAAGCAGCCCCGACCTATTATGTAGATGATGGCGGTATTGTAACTGTTGGTCTCCGTGCACCAAGGACAAAAGGGGAATTTCGCATGCTAAAGACTAAGGTGGCGGTAATTTTAGAAGGAGGCGGGAGATTTTGCTGCCCGCGGGATCGTTCGTATCCAGTTTCAACTAATTTTGGACTGTGCTAGCGGGAAGGTCATGCGAGACTGTGTACAGGAGGCATGCGTTAGCAGTTAATAACTGGTGTGAAGTCCACCCCAGAAAAAAGACAATAACTCGGGATGATGCCCGATAACTTGGACGTTCACATGGGCGCGGCAAATCGTACGGGTGTAGTGGCACGTTCACAAAAAATGGATCATACGCCCAGCCTATGTATTTCTCATGTAAATAGATAATTTAGTGCAATTTGTTATTTACTTTAAACATAATGCATTGACGTGTTAGTGTTGAGGCGCACAAAAAGAAATGGATATTGTAGTCCGCTACTTACAAGTGTTACCTCATATGATTACATAGCCTCCATTTCATAAAATGCGTACCCGTTGAATTCATATATGAATATTACATATATTACTTCATAATAGAACCTTAAATCATCCAAGACTAATGATTTTGAATGCAAGAGTAACAATGGTGCATGTACATGATAGCTACATTGGTTGTTTGAAGAAACATCACTGTAACTTTGGCATGCACAACTGAAAAGGTTTATTTAAATAGAAAAAATGTGATATGCGAGTGTCCAATCTTTATACCGTTGAATCGATTTTGTACCTTTGGCCAAGATACGAAGTAGATATTGATTTATGTTCAAGCGATGCACATCCATGATCGCTAGATAGTGATACCTGAATGAATTGTGCAATCTCTCTCACCTTCATACATATCTCATATTCCCGTGGGCATCGGAATCACACTCGCGCATTTCATGTATTTCTCTCCCTCCGTCAAGGTTAGAATTCGTCTTTCTACCCCGTCCTACAAGTCTCCCACACAGAAACACACACACTCTCTCTGTCGAACACGCCCACCCCTTTAATTCCGCCCACCCACAGCCACTAATGTCTCAAAGTATAATAATGTCTCTCTCACATATGCCTAAGGTTAACTCGAGTTCCGGAACCCTATAAATACATACAATGGGATTCCAATATAGCACCTTTTGTTTTGAGATTTCACTCTCTCTCTCTCTCTCTCTCTCTCCCCCTCTCTCTCTCTCTCTCTCACACACACACACACACACACACACACACACACACACACGCGCGCGCGCGCACACGCACACACACATTGTTTCTCGCTTCATTTTTTCCAAAACTTGCATGCACACAATTTTTCTTATCCTCGTGATGCTTTAAGTATGCCTCGCACAAATGCTATCTACCTATCCCTTAATATATCTGGATATGTGTCACACAAACTGATGCGGAGCATCCCTTGACCATCCCCATGGACGTCACACCGCCACCACAAGCATCGAGAGGACCAATGACAAGAGCACGCGCACGTGCCATCGAAATAGAGGTTAACTCCTTCCTCTTCGAACTGCATTCCTTTTCACATGTGAATCGGGTCCTACCTCAAATAGAGATATTATGCACTCTCAGGTACCAAGGAGATGACTGTGTGGAGGCAAGGACGAAGACCCGGACACACAAGAAGAAGGAGAAGGTGAGAAGCATCAAGACATGCGAGGAGACGGAGCTCCCTGGACACCCCGAGTGCCCGACCAACTTGGCCCCGGGTGCCCGGCCTCGGCCTGGGCCTCGCTGCAGCGAGCCCCAGGTGCCCGGCCTCTTGGATCCGGGTGCCCGACAATTGAGCCCGGGTGCCCGTCCTTCCTCCAGCGCCGCCCCGGGTGCCCGGTCCTCTGACACCGGGTGCCCGCCTACCCTACGCCAGCCACCAGCCCCGCCCCGGGTGCCCGGCCGGTTTGACCCCGGGTGCCAGCATCACTCCGAGGGCCTGCGTGCCTCTTTGGTTTTTTTCCCTTGTATCCCCCCTCCTCCTCTTTTTTGGTCCCTAGACTATATATACCCCTTCCCTAGCTCATTTAGAAGACAACAAATATGATAGCTCATTTGTATGTGAGCTTTGCTCCTACCTTCCCCTCTTGAGAGAGAGAGAGACTACTCCATTGGAGGCCAATACCTCCATCTTGGAGAAGATCCCTAGTGGATTCAAGACCCCATCTAGGGAAGGATCCCCATCATAGGATCATCAGGACCTCTCTCCTCATAGGATTGGGATGAACTTTACCATGTATCTTGTTTCCCTTGATTGTTCTTGTACCTTGTGGATCTTGTGTGTATGTGAGTCTAGTGGATGTGTGATTTGGACATGTTCTTGAGAGTTTCCCCCTTGTGTTCTTTTTGTTCTTGAGGGATTCCCCTCCAATTCGTGAAAGATCTCAACCTAGGGTTCCACCCTACAACATCATGGTATCTAGAGCTATGGTTTCTCATGAAATTGGAGCCCCCTTCTTGTTTTCTAGCCTAATTTTGTTGTGTTCTTGCCCAATTTCGAAAATCCCCACCAAAAAATAGCCTCAATTTTTTTTTGTGATTTGTTGGTTTGATGAGGTTTTGTTGGATTTGATCCATGGATTTGCTTGGTTTCAAGTGGATCTAGCCTTTCCCCCATCCATCTCCACCTTTCCCTCCACGAAATCCACCAATTTCTACCATTTCCCATGATTTTCCGCCCAAATCCGCGACCCCCGGGCACCCGGACCTCAAACCCCGAGCACCCGGACCCCCCGTGCAACCCCGCTGACCACCCCGGGTGCCCGTGCCCCTTACCCCCGGGCACCCAGACCCCTGGGCCATCTCCCCCGCCCATCTCCCCTGACCACCCCGGGTGCCCGCACCTCTCAACCACGGGCACCTGCACCCCCCAGAATCAGCCGCGTGCACTTTACGTTTTCACTCATAACTTTTACTCCTGAACTCCGATTTGGGTGTTCATTGGCTCGTTGAAAAGCTAGCGACGTGCCCGAGCTGCTCATTTTGGTTTTACCACCATTCACTCCATCAAAAATTTGGCATTTTGGCAAGTTTGCCTAGGACACCCACCATATCATCCACCATACCACCATAGCTTTCCGCAACCTAACCCCATTTCGACCCATATAGCATTTACGGTTGTTTGAGTGGTGACTTGAGTCCCCTAAGGTGTTTCGGCTACTTAGGGACGAGTGCTTCTTCATCAAAAACCACCACCACTTCCGCATTGCCATCTTCGACACCACCACCACCGCTTTCCGCTACCACCATTTGACTATGGCCTTTGAGATTTTGAGTTGTGTTTTTTCCGTTTCCTAAGGTGTTTCGGCTAATTAGGAACGGGTCGCCATCGACAGCACCGCCTCTCATCATCATCATCGGATGGTAACCTCGACGACATCGTTGTATATTCCCCTTGCAATTGCATTGTTAACCCCTACCCCATTTTGCGTCACTTGCCCATCGAGACTAGCCATTTGAGTATTGCCGGCAAAGTTACTTGTGCACATTAGTGGTCATCGATATACACCATCCATTGCATATATACCATATCATATTGGTATCATCTTGCTATCTTATGTCACACCCTGATTTTCATGTCACATTGCTTAAGCTAATTATCATGTTAAAAATGTGGATTTACAAAAAAAACTTTTGAGTGTTTTTGACTTTGCTTGATTTGACTTTTGTCTGCTGTTTGCTAGTGCTCTAAAAATCAAATAAATCCTCCAACTCTTATACTTCATCTCCTTGATCCAAAATCTTTTCCCAATAATCATTCCATGTGTATTGAACATTATAGAATTTTCTTATAAAAATATTTTGGCCAAATAGTACTTTTTAAAATTAGTTTTCCAAAAACCCCTGAATTGAGGTTTGCATTGCAAGTACCTTATTTAGGGTGTGAAAAATCCTTCAAAAAGCATATTTGAATCCTATTAGGTATAGGACTCCCAGAAACCATAAAATTATAATTTTAAAAGTTATTTTTATATTTTATTTAAAAGCCTTTCCATAAGGCCAGAAATGGTCTTTAATAGGGAAAAATTATTTAATCATTTCAAAAATATTTGCCAAAATTCAGGGAAACTCATAGGACATAAATTGTCCATATATAAGAGTTTCAACACATGGTCATGTTCAAAATATTGGACACATCCTTCCAAAACCCTTTTTTGATATTTCAAGCTTTTGAAATATTTACAAAGGAAATGTTCTCCAAAAATTCCAAAGAAATTCTATCATGTCATATGTGACATAATTGATGATCTTGCAAAGCCTCATGCCTTGAAGATCAAGGAAACATCCTCTAATCCCCTCAAAACCATTTCTGTCCATTTTGAAGTTTGAGCAACTTTACATTGCTAAATTTGTCCAAATGCTCTCAAACTTGGTGCACATGCTAAAATGATGTAATTATGCATCTATGCTAAATGGCACAAGTTTTGGAGAATCATAACTTGATCTAAGTGCCCCAAAACCATTTCTGTTCAAATTCAAATTTGAACAACTTTACATTACCAACTTTTTACCTGGGGCTTCAAACTTTGTGAGCATGATCATAACCCCTAAAGATGATACTACACCAAGTGGTGCATCAAGGGGAGATGATTAGCTTAACTCAAACAAGGTGAAACCATTTCTGTTGATTTCTAGGGTTCACCAAAGTTACATTGGCAACTTTTCCCAAATGAGCTCAAATTTGGTGAAAGGCCCTAATTATATGTGACATTTGATCCTGTTAAGTCTCATGTCCAGTGGAGCTATTTTGCTTGCCCAAAACATGATCAAACACCTTCTGCCAAATTACCAAAACCATTGTTCTGACCCTTTTTACTATTTCCCTTTACCTCAAATTCTTACCACAGCTTCTCCTGATCATCTTCTACCCCCAGTAACTTTCCCATATCCTCAGCTGAATGATTGGGGGGTGAAAACCCCAATTTACTCTTCTGGACAGCAGTTTTCACCTCCTCCTTCACCTCCCTCCTCATTCCAGTGGCTCCCCAGGGCATCCAAGACCATCACACCTTTGTTTACTAACCCCTAGCACTACTGGACACAAGGGGACACGCAATGGCACTTTGTTTATGCCGTGGCATGCAGAGTTCGCGCTCTGGAGCACGCTACAGTGCCCTGGCGCACTGTAGCCTCGCCCAACCAGGAGCCCCCGACCATCTCGGGCCTCCTCCTCGTGTCCCCCGAGGTTGCCTCGACGTCCGCAACCTGCAGGACTGTCGGCCCTATCCTCTCCTGCCCTCCTTCTCCCTCCGCGAGCTCGCCCGAGCGCGTCCATGGACGAAGCTCACGGTGCACCGCGGCCGCATCTATTTAAGCCTTCCCCCGAGCACTCCCTTGCCTCTTCTGGACCCTCCTCTCTCCCGTGCACCTCGCAGACATCATCCCTCTCCCCCTCGTGCCCTCCTTGCCCCTCCATGGCCGAAGCCAAGCCGTCGGCCTCCTCTCAAATTCCTGCGAATGAGGTCCCCTCCTACCCTCTTCTCTCCACTAGGCAACCTCCTAGCCACCACGAAGCACCCCCGCTCCTCTTCTTCTTCCCCCGAGCCTCGCAGTGCGGATGGCACCGCCGCCCGACGAGGCCGCCCGCCATGGCCGGTGCAGGAGGCGCTCCGGTCCCTCCCCTGCCGCCCCAAGGGCCCTCCACGACGCGCCGTTCCTTGGGGGCCCCTCCGGTGGCCGCGCCTTGGCCAAGGGTGGCCTGTGCCGTCGGGAGGACGAGCGCCGGTCGACGCCAGACGGGCTTCGATCTCCTCAGCCGTGGGAGCGGGAGGAAGGGGATGACCCTGCGGGCGGACCCCGCAGGTCAGCGACCCCAGAGGCAGGCCCACCTGTTTAAGTGGAGGCGGCTACGGCGCAGCCCGCCTCCCCCACGTGAAAGCGCATCCCCGGAAAGCCGCCTCCGGCATGGCCGCCTGCACGTGTGCGGCCGAGCCGCTGGGCCGGCCCACAGCCTAACTGCCGCCATGTGCGCACGGTAAGGTTAAATCTTCTTTTCCTTTTTCTTTTTTTAGTAAACTTTAAAAATGCTTAAACAAATCATTTGAACTCCAAATTTGGTGATTCAAATTTCCAGTGACTCCATAAATCATGCTCTATCACATGGTGCAACATGCACATTTTTCCAGAATCATTTCCTTCACAAATAATTATCAAATGCCATTATTTCATTTTTCTGTGATGAACTTTAGAAAATCACACAGGGCTCAAATTTGATCCAAATGCAGTGGTTCAAATTCCTAGATGCTTGTCATATCCAAACTTAGTTTTGGAACATTTTTATTAATACTTTATGCACCCCACCAAATATTGAGCCATTTCTTCATATTTATCAACTTTGCAAAATCCTAGGAAATTCATTTGAATTCCAAATCCAGTGAAACCAACTCCTAGATGCTTCTAAAATCATGACTTGTTGATGGGTTCCTTTACTCATCATTCAAGAATATAGATCTGTACACCTCTTTCAAATCCATTAAACCCCTTGGGTCCATCATATTGAAATGATCCAAACTATCCATTGATCCAATACCTATGTAAACACCTTGGTCATTTCCAATATGACCAGAGGTATCCTAGAAAAGTCCAACTCCTATTTTTAGAGAACTTTTATTTTTGCCTTGTTGTGTTGCTTATTATGATTGTTTCCATCGTTAGTTGACGAAATAAACGGAGTACTCGGAGATGGACCAGAAGGTTTGAATACTCGGAAGGATAAGGCAAGCAGCCTTTGACCATGTTCGAGAAACTTTTTATGCATGTCTCATAGCACCCTATTATCAATGCATCGGAATCATGTAGAAGAGGTGACCACTTTGGTTGGTGCCTTTGTTACTTTGCTATTGAACTTGCATCAAACATGACCCTACCTTCCTATGAGGGTTATGTGGGTGGGAGTAGATAGATGTATGCTATAGTAGTTGGCTACGCAAAATGGGTCAGGGATATGCATTGAGTGAAACAAGTGTGGTTTGACATACTTGCAAATGACCTAGTGGGTGCCACTAATGCCCCTGGGAGTTGATGAGGAACTAGGGCACTACTTGGTGAAGAAGTAGTGTGCCGAGGCTTGACGAAAGTGTTGTTTACAGAGATGGATAAGATTTATGTGTGACTACCGTCCCAACCAAACATGCGCAACCACTCTACCCTTATATGGGAAAAGGGCATTATTGATTACCTAGATCGATACTAGCATGGTGCCCGCATTACTAGTGACGGGGGTGACATGAGGTCACTCTCGGGACGGGGTCGTGCTTGGATAGGCGACCATTACTGTTTTTATAGGGCACCGAACACACCGTTGGTACCCCGTGTCAGTGGTATGTGATGAATATGGGAGCAAGTCTCCACAATTTTAAGATGTGAAATGTTGGCACGGGGCTGTTACCAATCGAGTGGACTCTATGTTAGTGTCGTCTAGGGAAATATAGTGATCGGGTGCTTACCCCGGGTACTTGAGGTACCGCGGGTCGTGGATGTCACAGAAGTTCCCCGGATCTTGTGGGTAAAGTGTGCAACCTCTGCAGAGTGTCAAACTATTCGAATAGCCGTGTCCGCGGTCAAGGACAGTTGGGTGGTGCTGCTTAGACTATGTCCATAAGTTTCTGGAAAACAACACGGTTTGGGTGAATCTGTTGATGTGATTGTGATAAAGTCACGATGAGCTTGAGCAAGAGTTTTTCATGACTCTTTCTCGATATTGATGTCAGAAACCTCCTGATACTTGTTGCAGAAATATACATGTCCATGTTATATGTTGATCATACTTGCATGTGAAAAACTAGCTTTCCGCAAAACTGCCAATTTAGCAGTAGAGCCTTGCATAATTATTCTGTCATCACACTTGGGTTGCTTGTGAGTACATTCAAAGTACTCATTGGCTTGCCACTGGTTATTTTATTGGCCAGGCATGAGAGAACAGGTCTTGATGAAGATTTCTTGGTGACGAGCATGCGAGCTAAGACGCTTCCCAGTCAGAATGCCTGTAGGGTTAAGGCAGATGGCATGGGTCCATGTTGTCATTGAAGATTTCCGCTGCGATGATATACTCAAGACTTGACCTTAATGGTCCTATTTGTGTAATATGGTATGTATGGATGTAAGACTCTTGTTATTCAGCTTCTGTGTGTTCGGTGAGCATTGATCTCTGGGATCACTTTACACGTGCATTCGGTGATCACGAATTATGAGTTGGGGTCCCCACAGAGCTGGTATCAGAGCCGTCCTGACTGTAGGAAGCCTTAGTTAGCATGGTCGTTAGTTAGGGTAAAACTATATCCAAAACTATTACTAGTTTTCAAAACTATCTATACTTCTCTTCCCTTCTCAGTTTTTCGAAAACTAAAGCTATACTTGATCTCTCCCCCCTTCAAAACTGTTGGTCGCTAGAACCCCTCTGCCCCTGACCACTGGATTTCCTGTAATCCTCGTGGAGTACACCTTGCCAAACACTCACCCACCTCTTCTGAATGCAAGAGTGGCGACACCATGACAAGACAATACCAACAGGAAATCCATCCTCGAGGAATGGGGACATGAAGACCCAGAAGATGATGACACCCTTGACAGTGCTCCAAGATGATGTAACATTGGCCTATGATGACCAGGGTATAGGTTATGCAAATCACGATATACATCGCTAATAGAGTAATCATGTCACTACCGTTGTTGTATCGGCAACCACCGGTGGATGAGAACCTCACCATTTGGTCCGCCTCACTATAGTGAGCAGGAAAACGGTTCTCTTCGTCCCCCGCTCTTGGTGTCGATGTTGTCATCAACGTAACCGACATGTTGAACCTCTACTATGCCTTGTTAATTTCATTGCATAAAGGATTGCCTACCTGGTACCCTCGACGCCCCAGAAGGCACAAGGGATCGTCATGATTAAAGAGACAAGAGAAGACAAGTCAACGCCAGCTGCAAGGAGACACCTTCACCACCTCACCTCATCAGGCGAGAAGTTGTTGAAGATTCTTCAGGCTCAACCCGGATCATTCATCAAGTAACTACAAGGGGCATAGCAACACCTGAGGAAGCTCAGAAGACTGCACGAGGCACAAGTCACGACACTGAGTCCGAGAACCCCTAGGGTAGGATGAGTCGTGTACCCCCTATGCGCAGTCGAGTCAGTATGATGGTTCGAATAGAACCATGATTGTGTGTTGTTTACTTTTATTTGTTTGTGTTTCGATATAAGTCGCACTTTTGCCCTAGGCAACAAGTGCATGGCTATGTCATCTTCTTCGCCTTGTTTCTTTTGCTTGGGTCTTTTTGCACCTGTTTGTTTGCACCTGCACTATAGAACCCCCTTTAGGCATCCCCCCTCTATGCTACTTTTTCCCTCTCTTCTCTCTCCCCAACTGAAGACCCGCAAGACAAGATGCACCAAGGATTCTACCTCGGCAACCAACTGGCACTGAAGACTTCTGCTACAACCTCCATGACCAAGTACAACCCCGTACAATTATGTTTAACCCTCCAGACTAGTAACCCATTCCTAGACCCTTTGAGACTTCACAAGACACTCCAGCACGAACCCTTAACCATGTGCTTAACCCATAGAATCGCGAGAGAACCTGTTAAGCCTTTATAACCTTGCACAACACTGGGTTCGTAAAGGAGCTAGTGGACGCAGTGAACGAGCACATTTTCATCGTAATATAGCACAAGAACTGACGATGTCATAGATAGACCAACTTGAAGATATGAGACGGATGACTTGGTGGCTTTATATCAGTGACTTCGAGGAACTATCTGAGACCTTGATGGACTGTGAGGTTTTCATATTGGTGGGATCATGACTTTGGGGAAGCATGTAGGGGTACCCGTTGGACATGAGATTTGGATTTATGTAGGTGATTCTGGTTGGTATAAATGCTAGATATGTCTGCATGGTTCGGAGTAAATTGGATTTAGACCGATGATCCTGATCATGATACCATGCTTCTCGGTGGACAATAAACTAGGAGATTGGATTATTTGTCGGAGTTGACTTAGGGATCTGTATGACCATGACCGTGGAGATTACTTGACCCTGATGATGGGAATTTGGTGGACTTACTATCGTAATGCATAGTCCTTCCAAGTATTTGGGTATTATAGGGACTTGAGATCTTGTGGAACACCGTAGACATCAGATTTGTAGAATTGTGGGATTATGTGATGATTGATGGAGATTACCGGGCTATTGGAGTTGAACTATAGGAAGGAAACAAAATCTTGGAGTGGCATATGACGTGTTTCCTTAGAATAGAAATGCATTATCGTGAGCCTTGCAAGAATAGATTGAGTGCTTGGATTGTGGAGTTTAATTCAAGCTTAGTAGCATGTATGACCTACCCATGGATTTTAGGGGTAGACATACATATGGATTTGGGGATCGTAGGCAAGTACAATTTTGTTAGACCGTCTCTTGAGAGTCATGAGGATATGTATGGCATGAGTGGTGATTGAAGCTGGTCTATGCCTTTTCGTTCGGAGTACTAGATAGAGCTAGTGGCATCTCAGAAATTGTGCTTAAGGATAAGATGATAAAAGTTCACTCACTCACTAGAATCCTTGAAACCCTTAAGCCCCACCAATACCCCAGCCTACCTTGCGTACCCCCCATAGACCTCATGGAGTAATTGGACAAGTTGGATAACATCATTATTTGATGGCCTACTTGTCTGCCCGAAGACAAAGAAGAGACGGATAGCTGGATAGAAGACATTTGAAGACCGCCCTGTCAAGAAGGAAGAACTACACCGACCACCATCATCAAGAAGTAAACTCCTGCATCCAAGACCGGGCGTATCTGCAAACCACTCCTCTTGAAGGGACCGAGCATTTCCGCATCGAAGGAACGCTAACACCAAGATTTATCGACCCTTCTTCAAGGCCACTTCAAGGCAAATAGTAGACGGCTCCCAGCTAGATTTACCACCTGAGATGCCCTTCGTGCACCAAATCTTCAACGAGTCCCCACTCTGGAAGTACTTCTTACTTCCTAACTAGCCCAGTTCCCGCGAGGACATCACCGAGCCTTTGACAGCTAACCCAACCTAACCTACGCAAGAGACCCCTCAGCAACCTGCATCGAGGAGGGCAACAAGCAAGAAGCCACACCACCAAGTACTTCAAGATCCCATGGAGCACCACCCGGAAGCAGAACCAACCAGAAGAAGTGAAGACTACCCCGTATCCAAGACTCCGCATTTCTTTCCACGCCTAGTCTGGGAATCTCGGGGACGAGATTCTTGTAAGGGGGGTAGGTCTGTCACACCCTGATTTTCATGTCACATTGCTTAAGCTAATTAACATGTTAAAAATGTGGATTTACAAAAAAACTTTTGAGTGTTTTTGACTTTGCTTGATTTGACTTTTGTCTGCTGTTTGCTAGTGCTCTAAAAATCAAATAAATCCTCCAACTCTTATACTTCATCTCCTTGATCCAAAATCTTTTCCCAATAATCATACCATGTGTATAGAACAGTATAGAATTTTCTTATAAAAATATTTTGGCCAAATAGTATTTTTTTAAATTAGTTTTCCAAAAACCCCTGAATTGAGGTTTGCACTGCAAGTACCTTATTTAGGGTGTGAAAAATCCTTCAAAAAGCATATTTGAATCCTATTAGGTATAGGACTCCCAGAAACCACAAAATTATAATTTTAAAAGTTATTTTTATATTTTATTTAAAAGCCTTTCCTTAAGGCCAGAAATGGTCTTTAATAGGGAAAAATTATTTAATCATTTCGAAAATATTTGCCAAAATTCAAGGAAACTCATAGGACATAAATTGTCCATATATAAGAGTTTCAACACATGGTCATGTTCAAAATATTGGACAAATCCTTCCAAAACCCTTTTTAGATATTTCAAGCTTTTGAAATATTTACAAAGGAAATATTCTCCAAAAATTCCAGGGAAATTCTATCATGTCATATGTGACATAATTGATGATCTTGCAAAGCCTCATGCCTTTAAGATCAAGGGAACATCCTCTAATCCCCTCAAAACCATTTCTGTCCATTTTGAAGTTTGAGCAACTTTACATTGCTAAACTTGTCCAAATGCTCTCAAACTTGGTGCACATGCTAAAATGATGTAATTATGCATCTTTGCCAAATGGCACAAGTTTTGGAGAATCATAACTTGATCTAAGTGCCCCAAAACCATTTCTGTTCAAATTCAAATTTGAACAACTTTACATTACCAACTTTTTACCTGGGGCTTCAAACTTTGTGAGCATGATCATAACCCCTAATTATGATACTACACCAAGTGGTGCATCAAGGGGAGATTATTAGCTTAACTCAAACAAGGTGAAACCATTTCTGTTGATTTCTAGGGTTCACCAAAGTTACATTGCAACTTTTCCCAAATGAGCTCAAATTTGGTGAAAGGCCCTAATTATATGTGACATTTGATCTTGTTAAGTCTCATGTCAAGTGGAGCTATTTTGCTTGCCCAAAACATGATCAAACACCTTTTGCCAAATTACCAAAACCATTGTTCTAACCCTTTTTACTATTTCCCTTTACCTCAAATTCTTACCACAGCTTCTCCTGATCATCTTCTGCCCCCAGTAACTTTCCCATATCCTCAGCTCAATGATTGGGGGGTGAAAACCCCAATTTACTCTTCTGGACAATAGTTTTCACCTCCTCCTTCACCTCCCTCCTCATTCCAGTGGCTCCCCAGGGCATCCAAGACCATCACACCTTTGTTTACTAACCCCTAGCACTGCTGGACACAAAGGGGACACACAATGGCACTTTGTTTATGCCGTGGCATGCAGAGTTCATGCTCATGAGCACGCTATAGTGCCCTGGCGCACTATAGCCTCGCCCAACCAGGAGCCCCCGACCACCTCGGGCCTCCTCCTCGTGTCCCCCGAGGTCGCCTCGATGTCCGCAACCTGCAGGACTGTCGGCCCTATCCTCTCCTGCCCTCCTTCTCCCTCTGCGAGCTCGCCCGAGCGCGTCCATGGACGAAGCTCACGGTGCACCGCGGCCGCATCTATTTAAGCCTTCCCCCGAGCACTCCCTTGCCTCTTCTGGACCATCCTCTCTCCCGTGCACCTCGCAGACATCATCCCTCTCCCCCTCGTGCCCTCCTTGCCCCTCCATGGCCGAAGCCAAGCCGTCGGCCTCCTCTCAAATTCCTGCGAAAGAGGTCCCCTCCTACCCTCTTCTCTCCACTAGGCAACCTCCTAGCCACCACGAAGCACCCCCCCTCCTCTTCTTCTTCCCCTGAGCCTCGTAGTGCGGATGGCACCGCCGCCCGACGAGGCCGCCCGCCATGGCCGGTGCAGGAGGCGCTCTGGTCCCTCCCCTGCCGCCCCAAGGGCCCTCCATGATGCGCCGTTCCTTGGGGTCCCCTCCGGTGGCCGCGCCTTGGCCAAGGGTGGCCTGTGCCGCCGGGAGGGCGAGCGCCAGCCGACGCCAGATGGGCTTCGATCTCCTCTGCCGCGGGCGCGGGAGGAAGGGGATGACCCTGCGGGCGGACCCCGCAGGTCAGCGACCACGGAGGCAGGCCCACCTGTTTAAGTGGAGGCGGCTACGGCACAACTTGCCTCCCCCGCGCGAAAGCGCATCCCCGGAAAGCCGCCTCCGCGTGGCCCCCTGCGCGTGTGCGGCCGAGCCGCTAGGCCGGCCCACAGCCTAACTGCCGCCATGTGCGCAGGGTAAGGTTAAATCTTCTTTTCCTTTTTCTTTTTTTTAGTAAACTTCAAAAATGCTTAAACAAATCATTTTAACTCCAAATTTGGTGATTCAAATTTCCAGTGACTCCATAAATAATGCTCTATCACATGGTGCAACATGCACATTTTTTCAGAATCATTTCCTTCACAAATAATTATTAAATGCCATTATTTCATTTTCTGTGATGAACTTTAGAAAATCACAGAGGGCTCAAATTTGATCCAAATGCAGTGGTTCAAATTCCTAGATGCTTGTCATATCCAAACTTAGTTTTGGAACATTTTTATTAATACTTTCTGCACCCCACCAAATATTGAGCCATTTCTTCATATTTATCAACTTTGCAAAATCCTAGGAAATTCATTTGAATTCCAAATCCATTGAAACCAACTCCTAGATGTTTCTAAAATCATGACTTGTTGATGGGTGCCTTTACTCATCATTCAAGAATATATTTCTGTACACCTCTTTCAAATCCATTAAACCCCTTGGGTCCATCATATTGAAATGATCCAAACTATCCATTGATCCAATACATATGTAAACACCTTGGTCATATCCAATATGACCAGAGGTATCCTAGAAAAGTCCAACTCCTATTTTTAGAGCACTTTTGCCTTGTTGTGTTGCTTATTATGATTGTTTCCATCGTTAGTTGACGAAATAAACGGAGTACTCGGAGATGGACCAGAAGGTTTGAAGACTCGGAAGGATAAGGCAAGCAGCCCTTTGACCATGTTCGAGAAACTTTTCATGCATGTCTCATAGCACCCTATTATCAATGCATCGGAATCATGTAGAAGAGGTGACCACTTTGGTTGGTGCCTTTGTTACTTTGCTATTGAACTTGCATCAAACATGACCCTACCTTCCTATGAGGGTTATGTGGGTGGGAGTAGATAGATGTATGCTATAGTAGTTGGCTACGCAAAATGGGTCAGGGATATGCATTGAGTTAAACAAGTGTGGTTTGACATACTTGCAAATGACCCAGTGGGTGCCACTAATGCCCCTGGGAGTTGATGAGGACCTAGGGCACTACTTGGTGAAGAAGTAGTGTGCCGAGGCTTGACGAAAGTGTTGTTTACAGAGATGGATAAGATTTATGTGTGACTACCGTCCCAACCAAACATGCGCAACCACTCTACCCTTATATGGGAAAAGGGCATTATTGATTACCTAGATCGATACTAGCATGGTGCCCGCATTACTAGTGACGGGGGTGACATGAGGTCACTCTCGGGACGGGGTCGTGCTTGGATAGGCGGACATGACTGTTTTTACAGGGCACCGAACACACCGTTGGTACCCCGTGTCAGTGGTATGTGATCAATATGGGAGCAAGTTTCCACAATTTTAAGATGTGAAATGTTGGCACGGGGCTATTACCAATCGAGTGGACTCTATGTTAGTGTCGTCTAGGGAAAGATAGTGATCGGGTGCTAACCCCGGGTACTTGAGGTACCGCGGGTCGTGGATGTCACGGAAGTTCCCCGGATCTTGTGGGTAAAGTGTGCAACCTTTGCAGAGTGTCAAACTATTCGAATAGCCGTGTCCGCGGTCAAGGACAGTTGGGTGGTGCTGCTTAGACTATGTCCATAAGTTTCTGGAAAACAACACGGTTTGGGTGAATCTGTTGATGTGATTGTGATAAAGTCACGATGAGCTTGAGCAAGAGTTGTTCATGACTCTTTCTCGATATTGATGTCGGAAACCTCCTGATACTTGTTGCAGACACATACATGTCCATGTTATATGTTGATCATACTTGCATGTGAAAAACTAGGTTTCCGCAAAACTGCCAATTTAGCAGTAGAGCCTTGCATAATTATTCTGTCATCACACTTGGGTTGCTTGCGAGTACATTCAAAGTACTCATTGGCTTGCCACTGGTTATTTTATTGGCCAGGCATGAGAGAACAGGTCATGATGAAGATTTCTTGGTGACGAGCATGCGAGCTAAGACGCTTCCCAGTCAGAATACCTATAGGGTTAAGGCAGATGGCATGGGTCCATGTTGTCATTGAAGATTTCCGCTGCGATGATATACTCAAGACTTGACCTTAATGGTCCCATTTGTGTAATACGGTATGTATGGATGTAAGACTCTTGTTATTCAGCTTCTGTTTGTTCAGTGAGCATTGATCTCTGGGATCACTGTACACGTGCATTCGGTGATCACGACTTATGAGTCGGGGTCCCCACATCTTAGTACCATCCCTCTTGTGCCACAAGATTGTTCCCGCATATACACAATTGCTATCTTGGTTGTGCATTTCGCGTAGTGGCCATATATATATAAAAAGCTTTTAAGCAAAAAGAGAGTAAAGAGCTTGTGAGCATGAGCCATAGCATCATACCACATTGCACATAAGATTGTCATATCCGATCATCTTGGATCATCTTGAGAAGAACACCGGGAACATCATACACATAGCATACTTGGGATAGAAGGCTCATACATTTTGGATCTTATAGGTTGTGCACAAGTGTCGTATCTGCCTATTGAGCAATCGTGCTAGCGTCTCTCTTGAGTTGTGCAACACGAGAGTTTTCCGTGAATTCCACATTTTGTGCTCATTCCTTGGTTGCACGACCCCATTTATCTATCCGTGTGTGTGTGTTTCCGTGTGCCACATTTTGCTTTTGGTCTACTTGTTTCACTTGCTAATTTGTGAATCTTTTCCAACATTATTGACTCTTGCTAACTTTTCGCATCCAATTTTTGTGCCACTATCCTCACCGAGATCCACCATAAACTTTAATTTGTAGGTGTGAGTGAACAAGTCCGGTACCAATTCCACTACTCTTTCATTTCACCTTGAGTGAAATGGGATACATCCTCAACTTTGGGAAACGGTATCTTGGTATTGTTTATCTCATTTCCTACTCACCCTCTACTCGAGTCTTGTGATGGATAGGCAAAGCACATCATCTCCAGTCTTCGACATCGATGACGCGAACAACTACATCCACGTGCAAACCATTGGACTACAAAGAGCAATGCAAGAGCGCATCGACAACATCGCCATCGACTTCCGACACATGGTGGCCGATATCAAGTCTTCTTCCGCTTCATCATCTTCTCGGCGGCGACATTCAAGTCACAAACATCATGTGCACGACGACGACGAACGACATCTTTTACGAACTCAAGCATGACAACGACACCATCATCATGAAGATGCTCGACACGCGCAAAACTACAAGTCTGATCAAGCTCTACTTCACTCCAAGGCCAAACTTCAAGAGCACATAAGAAGACCGCGAGACAATAACCACCAAGACGGCGCTACGGCTACAACAACCACTTCGGCATCTTCGCCAAGTGCTATCAAGGCATCTTCGCCTTCAGACGTACGACATCTTCGCCTACTTCCCACGAGTACGCCTACAACGACTTCCTCAAGTACTAGGCGACCACCTACGAGCGAGGGAGACATTTCCATCTTCGGAAGCCACCCACATCATATGAGCCTTCTACAACAAGACGACGACTAGATGATCGAGCATGGGATTTTCCCTTCGGTCATGGACGAGAGTGATGTTGTGCCATCTTCGGCCTTCATCCACGACGACGACTATGAGATGGTTGAGCATGGGATTTTCCCTTCGACCACGGTGGCGTATGGTGATGAGTTGAGAGACTTGTGCCACCATACGAAGAGTGAGAGTGACTTCACCACTAGCCCCATATATGATGAGATACCCCATTTCACATGTGAGGAGAGCCACCACCACCACCACTTGAGTGAGATGAGTGACTCCACCATATATGACTATGAGTGCACCTACCTTGAGGGAGTGAGTGATCCACCAACACATAGAGAGAGTGAGATAGTTGATAGGTCATGTGAGGCCACTTTCAACACTAAAGACTTGACCTCTACCTCTATTGTGTCTTCTCATTTGGTGCTAGGTCCCATTTATGATTACACGCCGATCCGCGACGACTTCGTGCTTCCTATGGACAAGAAGATGGCCATGGTGGAATATGATGCACCCCCCACATGGTTCCATCAAGATGAAGATGATGACCACCATTTAGTCTTTGCCACCTCACCTACACCACTTGAGTGGAATGAACAAGGTAACATAGGTGAAGGTGATGCTCTAGTCCCACTAGTGGACATTCTTGACATTGATTGCTTGTATGATGTTGATCCACCTATTGCCATGCTTCATACTAGCTCGACTACCTCATGTGATGCATTACCCATTTATGATGAGTATGATGATTGCCATGTGGATAGTTGTGATGCCATGTTGCATAGGATCTCTAGTGATCATTCTTTAGGTCACATCATGTTTGATAATCCGCTTGACTTGTCATATGTTATGCATGAGATCACTCGTATGTCATATTTGCAATCTCATCATAGTAACTATGCATATGCTATTAAGATAAACCCAATTTGCACTTATGGCATAGATGACAAGCCCATGGTTATTGGCATTTGTTTTTCTTGTGATGATATTGATATGCTCCCTTTGCATCATTTATCTCATATGACTTGCCATGACCACATAGCTTGGGATATGCACTATTTTGGATGTTGTCAATTTTCTCCATATGATGTTTCAAATATTGCTCATGAGGAGACCCCCACAGTTTCATCCATTTTAGGAGATTTTGAGCCATCCCATCCATTGCATGATTCTCATAATCATTTGCACAATATGCTCCCCATGAATGAAAATGCTATTGACATGCCATATAATTGTATTCTCAATTTGCATCCCCATCGTGTTGTACATAACAACTACTCTTTCATGATGGATGACCTATTTCTCTATCATGCTTCAAATTTCTTTGAGCGATGCCTATCGTGTGCTGACTCACACGTGCACATACACATCATGATGGATGATGTGTACATTTACCACGCACACACTTTCTTTGGTTGTGTCTCTTTTGTGTAGGTACCCATACTTACTCGTCAACCTCGCAAGAGCATGAGTTGACGAAACAAGCTTTGGAGAGCAACGACGACTTGGGTTTCTGAGGATTATCCTCCCAACCGCTCCCTTGGCGCAAATACTTCGCGCATTTCTTCTACATGGCCCTCACATGGTTATGGGTTATTGTCCATTATATCTCTTATGCCCCTCTTGCCATGTTCACTTTGCATGATATGCTCATTTATATGCATTTGCCATGCATTGGTGACCCATGCTTTGCATTACACATGATGATTGATTCTCGTACTTGTATGTGTATTAGCAAGCTTGGTGGAGATATCACTTGTTATTGCCATGATTCGTTTGCACCCCATGCCTATTATGATGCTTTGATCTTGATTTATGACCGTGCTTGCGATATGTCATGTGCATTGCCTATATCCACTATTTTCTCACATGACACGATTGCCATGCCTTCTCCTAGTGTGTTGCATCTTCGCTCCGCTAGTTTGCACGATTTGATTACCATGCTTGCTTCGTGTAGTGCATCACCCATGATTCATACATGCTCATTTCTTGCGGTTGATGACAACCATTGCCATGCTTTGCACATGATTGATATTGCTTGTTGTCACATGTCTCCACATGTCGCCTCTCTCATGCTATATAATTGTCCATGCATTGAGCGCAACCATGATTTTAGTCTTGCCAATGAGATTGCCCCCATAGCATTCTCGCATTCATTTGGAGATTTTGATATATTTCTTATGAAGCATGCTTGTCTTACCTCTTTGCACCATATGCCTAGTGACATGAATATAGCCATTGTTGCACCATATTATTCATGCACTTTTGCTTCTAATGGTTATGTGCAAGAGAAGAGAACCATCATGATGGACGATGTGTTTATCTACCATGCGCATACATTCTTTGTTTTGTTGTGTGCATGTGTAGGATACTTGGACTTAGTGTTAACTTCCACTTCACGCGAGTTGTCCATTCGAGCTCTTGAGAGAGAACAACCTTCTACCACGACGCGTCTACATCGAACTTTCTTGTGCTTCGGCATTGTGAAGGACGCACAAGGACATGCTTTCAAGGTGATATACTTCTCATTCGAGACACCAAATACCGAGCGCATGCATATTTTGGATCACACTACTTGTGTTGCTTGCACCATGAGACTTATTTGTCATCTTGGACCGCTTGATTGCGTACATGTTAGTGATATTTCTTTCATTCATGATCACCACATTGCCATGCCTCGTGTTATATATGCCTTGTGTGTTGCATCCGACTTGTGGATTACTTGTCCCTATCATATGCTTGGTTGCAACAATGTCATGTCTTCACATACGCCATGTCCCATTGCTTGCCACATGCTTCACTTGATTGCCTCACACATGTTGAAAAAATGTTCTTTCTATTGTGTTGCGTGCCACACGACTTTCACTACACCCTATGCACGTTAAGCTTGCATTGTCTTGCACTTGACTCATGTTTTTAGACACTTCATTTTATTTGGTGTTGTGAATGATTCCTATGCCTACCATAGACCTTTCATCGAGTGCTTTATGCATGCTTGCTACAACTTTGAGGTAGATGCTTACTCCCTTGTCACACATATGTGCATCTCTACCTCACATTTACATGCTTGTTTCCATGATGACATTGATTGTGCTCAATTCATATGCTTACATTCCATGCCACACTTCTTTGTAAAACCATATGATATGCTTGATGACAACACTTGTTGGGTGAATCACCTCTTGAATGCTTGGTTTTGCTTTAATGCCAATCACATTTGTTTTTCCAAGTGCTTGTTATCTTTGCTCCTTTCAAAGGAACTACAAGACGGTGCGACATTGGAGAGTGCCCATTTCGAATTTCCACATGAGAAGTGCTTGGTGGTTGTCCACTTCTACACGGCGGCACCATCTTGTTACCATGGTGATGAAGATCACGATACATGGGAGGATCTCTCCCAAGGGAGGGGAGATGAAGCGGAGCATCCCTTGACCATCCACATGGATGTCACACCGCCACCACAAGCACCGAGAGGACCAATGATAAGAGCACGCGCACGTGCCATCGAAACCGAGGTTAACTCCTTCCTCTTCGAACTCCATTCGTTTTCACATGTGAATCGGGTCCTACCTCAAATAGAGATATTATGCACTCTCAGGTACCAAGGAGATGACTATGTGGAGGCAAGGACGAAGACCCGAACACACAAGAAGAAGGAGAAGGAGAGAAGCATCGAGACATGCGAGGAGATGGAGCTCCCTGGACACCCCGGGTGCCCGGCCAACTTGGCCCCGGGTGCCCGGTCTCGGCCTGGGCCTCACCGCAGCCAGCCCTGGGTGCCCGACCTCTTGGATCCGGGTGCCCGGGCCACCCCGCTGCCCGGCCCAGCACCACCCCGGGTGCCCGGCCTTCCTCCAGCGCTGCCCCAGGTGCCCGGTCCCTCTGACCCCGGGTGCCCGGCCTACCCCGCTAAAACTACCAGCCCCACCCAGGGTGCTCGCACCACTCCGAGGGCCTGCATGCCTCTTTGGGTTTTTCCCTTGTATCCCCCCTCCTCTTATTTTTTGGTCCCTAGACTATATATACCCCTTCCCTAGCTCATTTAAAAGACAACAAATATGATAGCTCATTTGTATGTGAGCTTTGCTCCGACCTTCTCCTCTTGAGAGAGAGAGACTACTCCATTAGAGGCCAAGACCTCCATCTTGGAGAAGATCCCTAGTGTATTCAAGACCCCATCTATGGAAGAATCCCCATCATAGGATCATCAAGACCTCTCTCCTCATAGGATTGGGATGAACTTTACCATGTATCTTGTTTCCCTTTTATTGTTCTTGTACCTTGTGGATCTTGTGTGTATGTGAGTCTAGTGGATGTGTGATTTGGACTTGTTCTTGAGAGTTTCCCCTTGTGTTCTTCTTGTTCTTGAGGGATTCCCCTCCAATTCGTGGAAGACCCCACCTAGGGTTCCACCCTACAACACAAACTCCTTCTCCCTACTAGAAAGATGCCCATGCGTTGCACCGAACATCAAGATGCATTTGTATGAGTAGTTTATCTTGTGGGAGAAAAGGATGAACGAGGGAATGCCTTATTTGCAAATGCGGAGAGGGTGTGGGTTTCTTTTTGCAAAATTGCCACAGTTTCTTTCCGATCCGTCGGGTATAAATTAGATGGCCTATATTGTAGGATGGCAGGAACACCATCATCACCAACTCTATTTTTTTATAAGAGTAGGGATATGTAAGTGTCACTGCCTCCCCCCCCCCTACACACACACCCACACCCACACAACCACACACTCACACTTCCCAACATCGAAGGAGTAGGGTGACACCTCGATCTTGATACTAATCTATCGACTGGCTTCTCTCTCAAACACACACACACACACACACACACACACACACACACACTACCCGACACTGAAGGAGTAGGGCGACACCTCGAACTTGATAGTAATCTATCTACTACTCTTTCAAACATACACACACTCGCTAGTTGTGCATCTGTGCCTACCGCGCACACTCTCGATATGTCTTTCTCTCCCTCCCCTTCCCCAACCACAACAATGACAGCAGAAGGGTGACAACTCGATCTGATCAGAATCTGTCAATTGGTTTCTCTCTCGAACAGTGTCTCTGTGCCTCGCTCAGTATCTCCCTCGATATGTAGACTTCTCGTGCGCGCACAGCTGTAGTGACGATGACACTGAACCCAGTGTGCCTCATTTGTACCGGCCTCATGTGATAGTTTTCACCCTGTTTTCTATTAGTTAACAAGGCAACCTTTTCTTTGTTACTACTAGTGAATCTGAAATCATTCGGGGCAGACATAAAATATATCACTTCAACCCAATTATCGCAGTAACTATTTTAAAAGAAACTAGCTAGATGCCCGTGTGTTGCATAGAACATCAAGATGCATTTGTATGAGTAGTTTATCTTGTGAGAGAAAAGGATGAACGAGGGAAGGCCATATTTGCCAACGTGGAGAGGGGTGTGGGTATATTTTTGCAAAATTGCCATAGTTTTCTTCCTATCCGTAGATATAAATCCAACGGCCTATATTGCAGGATGGCACGCACATCATCATCACCAACTCTGTTTTCTACTCCCTCCGTTCCTAAATATTTGTCTTTTTAGAGATTTCAACGAGTGACTACATATGGAGCAAAATGCGTGAATATACACTCTAAAATATGCCTACATACACATCCATATGTGGTATTCCATTTGAAATCTGAAAAAGACAAATAGTTAGGAATAGATGGAGTATAAGAGTAGACATGGAGATATATCTCCAGCATGGTCTACAACAAAAATGTGATGGACTGGTTAGCGCCGGATGCTCGCAACACGATGACATGAGTTTGAATTCTGTCTTTAACTTTAGATTATTATATTATATATTACTTATTTAATATATACTCCTACTTCTTTCTCTACTGTACTGACAGTGGAACCCACAGAGTACTTAGAATACAAGATGAAGGATGGACTTGTTTCTTTTTAACATTTTGTACGAAGTTGTAGCCACCCTGCAAGTCACATGTACACTCTGCATGAAATTAACTTTTTATAGAGGGACAATGATACACGCAATTAACTCAAATGGATTGGATGTCAGTCTATTATTTCCAGCATAAGAGCATCTCCAACGGTAGCCGGCAAATTTCCTCCCGCTTCCTTCCGCGGAGGACGACATCAAACGCCAGCGGCATACATTTTCACAACTCTAACCAACCAGATGAAATTCGTGCAAACACAGACTGATTTCAAACAAGCATGAAGGATTTCGTATAAAAAAGCCGGATCTTCATATAAACATGATGGATTTCATTACATTTACATGAACTAAGCTATGCCAATCCGGCTCTCTTGGTATAATTAATACTCCCTCCATCCGGAAATACTTGTCCTAGAAATGGATGTATCTAGACTTATTTTAGTTATAGATACATACAATTTATCCATTCTTAGAACAAAAATTTCCCGCCAGCTGGAGAGGGAGTACATAATCTAAATGGCCGCCCGCGGATCCCTTTGTCTTCCTCATGTCTGGCAGACACTTTGCAGGGTCGACGAAGGTCCTCGGAAGAGACGAAGAAGCAAAGAAACCACCTGAATGCACAGTCGTCGCCTCGGCGGTGGCCTTCATGGGACCCAAGTGGCGGCGGCCTCACGTTTTCTACTTCTCCTTGATGATGGCGGCGAACACGGAGAAGCTGGCCACTGACTCGTCGCTCTCCATGCACTCGGCTTCTGTCTCTGCCTACATGGCGCTGCCGCATGCACGGGAGGCGCGCCCACAGACACGGGAGGCGCGGCACCGCAAAAACTGGTGGCGCGGTACGATGCGGCAGCGATGACACCCGTACCGGTGTGCTCGCCGCCATGCCGGCGTGGAGCAACTCGCCACTCCTCATCGAGCTGAACTGGAGCGGTGAGTTGCTGAACCACGCGCCTTCTTGGGGCGGCAACTGGCTCCGTCGGGCCAAGCAAGGTTGGTGAAGCACCGAGCGACCTCGCCCGTATCCGGATCGCTCGGCAGGCCACCCAGCCGGGTAATATGCTGGAGAACGGCTCCTCCGAAGCCATCGGAAGAGTGGAGAAAATGGTGAAGGAGGAGAAGGGGGAGCGGCGGAGGGGTGCGATTCTTGCCCGCTGTCTGTGTGGCCTCGTGTAAATAAAGGGCAAATGGTAGGAGCTTGGCCGGCGTCTGGCCTCGTTTAAACTGAGGGCGGACGGAGGAGCTCGGCCTTTGTTGTGTTTCATTCCGGCCCGCTCATGAACAGACGTGTGGCCGGAGTAGGTTTCTCGGTGTGCATGCAGGTTTAATGGAGGGGTTTGATGGAGGCGAGGAGGCGTGTTCAGGCGGGCGTGCAGCGGGCGGCGCAGTACTATTCGATTTGACAGCGGGCGGCGCAGTTCCCGATACGGATTTAATGCAGACGAGCGAGGGAGTAGCGGTTCCCGAAATGTTGAATGGTCAATGCATCCTCCTTCAATAAATGCATGAGGGAAGTAATGGAAGGAGGACCGGGAAAAGAGGCTACACAATGTGAATGCAACGCAGTTTGCCCTCATATAAAGGTGCCCCTCCATTCCAATGCATCTACCATATCGTACGCACCTAAACATTTGCCTAAGCACCTACACTAAGCGCAAAAGAGCTCACTCCAGACCATGGCGGCGATGCGTGTGAGCGGCCAGCGGCTGTGCCAGATGATCCAGGACGTCGGCCTGCGGCATGGCGCTGAGGATCGTCTCTAGATGGTGTTGGGGACCGGCTGGTGGATGGTCGTCGTCGACACCGACTACGACTCTCAGTTGGACCAGATGATCGTTGCCACCACCAACAAGTTCACCGTCCTTAAGAAGCTCGCGGACGACATCGCTGTACTCCTCCAGCCCATGCGCCCGAGCTCCTCATTGCCTGCCACCCTAATTGGCCTCCATGACTGGAACCTCTTTGAAGCACTCCTGGCCCTGCGATTGCCCGCCGACGCCACGAAGAATGTCCACCTGGAGGTCGCGCTCGCCGCGAGGCGCCTCGCCCTGAAAGAATTCGTCGACCTACACATCCACGTGTACGAGCAAATCGTGTACATAGGTATCTACAAGGCCAGTGAGGACGCTACGAAGTTGGCCTTCCTCAACCGTCTGGAAGCCTTGGATGCCTTACCTTAGCCGCCGCTCCTTAGCCGCCGGTCGGTGGCCCGACGCACTAAGTTGAGGAGGAGGGGGTCGTACGTTGATGGATGCATCTTTCTTCTTGCCTTCTGTAACCACCACTGCGATCGCATCATCATCGTGGCCTTAATTCTTATTGTGCTGTTGCATTCTCGTTCCTATCAATACCGACATGTGCGATCCCTTTGCTTAATTATATGCATCACTATAACTAGTAGTCCATCCATCAATTTATAAGTTGTTCTTACCTTTTCCATCAACTTCGTGCAACACGCGGGCATCTTTCTAGAAACACTAGAACATGTCGGACCGCGTGTGACCAAACTGATGATGCGCCAACCTAGCTACTACGTACCGTGCTTATCTGGTGGAAATAGCCCCGCCCTAGCGTTTCCAATCGTTATTTCTATCTATTGATTGTGCCAAGGAGAAGAACCAAAATGTTACGATTTATACATGTTTCTCTACTCCTACTCCTATAAAATACTCAGTTGGTGATGGTGGTGTGTTTGCCATCCGTCGTTTCTGACCATTAGATCTGCATCTAATGGCTGTGAGGTAAGTTGTGGCATTTTTGCAACAATAGCTCACTTCCCTACTCCAATTTGCAGAAAACCCCTTATTATCTTGAAAGCAACCACATCCCTCCCTCACCTCATCAAAACAGGCTGAGAAATATATATACTCCTATAAAAGACTTAGTTGGTGATGGTGGTCTGTCTGCCATCCGTCGTTTCTGACCATTAAATCTCCATCTAACTGCTGTGAGGTAAGTTGTGGCATTTTTGGAACAATAGCCCACTTCTCTGCTCCAATTTGTAGAAAACCCCTTATTATCTTGAAAGCAACCACATCCCTCCCTCATGGTGGTGGTGTGGTTCGCGACTCACTCGTTCGAGATGAACCGGACGGTGGTGGCGTGGCCGTGGCGAGGGTGCCACAGCTGGGCGTCGAGGCGTTACAAGGCGTAGATGGCCACACCGCATTTAAGGTGGCCCACATGTCATGCTGATACGTCTCCCATGTATCTACTTTTCCAAACCCTTTTGCCCTTGTTTTGGACTCTAACTTGCATGATTTGAATGGAACTAACCCGGACTGACGCTGTTTTCAGCAGAATTGCTATGGTGTTGTTTTCATGCAGAAATAAAAGTTCTCAAAATGACCTGAAAATCCATGGAAAATTATTTTGGAAAATATAAAAAATATCTGCAAGAAGATCCATACCAGGGGGCCCATATCCTGTCCACGAAGGTGGGGGCGCCCCCCTAGGGATCGCCCCCTGCCTCGTGGCCCCCCTGGTGCTCCACCGACGTATCCCCAAATCCTATATATTCACTTTCGTGGAGAGAAAAATCAGAGAGGAAGAATTATCGCGTTTTACGATAAGGAGCCGCCGCCAAGCCCTAATCTCCCTCGGGAGGGCTGATCTGGAGTCCGTTCGGGGCTCCGAAGAGTGGAGATCGTCACCATCGTCATCATCAACCTTCCTCCATCACTAATTCCATGATGCTCACCGCCGTGCATGAGTAATTCCATCGTAGGCTTGCTGGACGGTGATGGGTTGGATGGGATCTATCATGTAATCGAGTTAGTTTTGTTAACGGTTTGATCCCTAGTATCCACTATGTTCTGAGATTGATGTTGCTATGACTTTGCTATGCTTCATGCTTGTCACTAGGGCCCGAGTGCCATGATTTCAGATCTGAACCTATTATGTTTTCATGAATATATGTGTGTTCTTGATCCTATCTTGCAAGTCTATAGTCACCTACTATGTGTTATGATCCGGCAACCCCGAAGTGACAATAATAGGGACCACTCCCGATGATGACCTTAGTTTGAGGAGTTCATGTATTCACTATGTGTTAATGCTTTGGTCCGGTACTCTATTAAAAGGAGGCCTTAATATCCCTTAGTTTCCAATAGGACCCCGCTGCCACGGGAGGGTAGGACAAAAGATGTCATGCAAGTTCTTTTCCATAAGCACGTATGACTATATTCGGAATACATGCCTACATTGCATTGATGAACCGGAGCTAGTTCTGTGTCACCCTAGGTTATAACTTCTACATGATGAATTGCATCCGACCCAATTTCCCATCAATGATCCAATGCCTACGAGCTTTTCATATATTGCTTGTTGCTTATTTACTTTTCCGCTGCTACTATTACAAAAACTACAAAAACACCATCGTTACTTTTGTTACTGCTACCGCCACTATCATATTACTTTGCTACTAAACTATCTTTCTGCAGATACTAAGTTTGCACGTATGGTTGAATTGACAACTCAACTGCTAATACTTAAGAGTATTCTTTGGCTCCCCTTGTGTCGAATCAATAAATTTGGGTTGAATACTTTACCCTCGAATACTATTGCGATCCCCTACACTTGTGGGTTATCAAGACTATTTTCTAGCGCCGTTGCCGGGGAGCATAGCTCTATTCTTTAAGTCACTTGGGATTATATATGTAGATCAGTATGAAGAATTTGAAGGACTCAAAAACCAAGAACTTACCCTCAACTACGAGCGGAGGTAAGGAACCGCCATCTAGCTCTGCACATGATTCACCCTCTGTTATGAGTAAACTTGTGACACCTACTCCTGCTATTGAATCTGATATGTCGTATGTTCTTGGTTATGCCACTTCTGCTATGTATGATGAAAGTACTTCCATGCCTGATAATACTATGCCACTAGGTGAATTTCTAGATGAACAAATTGCTAAGGTTAGGGAGAATGCAAATATTGAAACTGATGATATTTATGAAAGTGACGATGAAGCTTCTCCCAATAGATATGAATTGCCTATTGTTCCTGAGGTTTATGTTATGGATGAAGAAACTGCTAGAGACTTTCTTGCTTGCAATGATAGATATGATCTTAAGAACTTATTAGCTAAGCTGAAAGAAAAGTCCTTGAATGCTAGATGAGTTTGAAAGTGACTTAAGGATTATGAATTCTCTGTTGATGAAGGTGATATTCCTTGTTAAAGCTGAAGATGTTAAGAATTTACCACCTATTGAAGAAATACATGGTCTTAATAACCCGACACAGGTAGTAAAGGTAAATTCTCTTTATAGATTTGATGAAGGTGATATTCCTCGTTATAAGTCTGCTAGCCAATGCTTAGATGAGTTTGAAAATTTTATTGTGAAACAAGAAAACTTCAATGCTTATGTTGGTAGACAATTGCAACACAATGCTTATATGATTGAATACTTGAGTGATTATCTGTATAGAGTTAAAGGTGAACTGAAACTTATTAGTATACATGCTTCCATGGTTACCACTCAAGTAGAACAAGTACTTAAGGCTTAGAATGATTTTCTCAATGAATTAAGTAGTAAGAATAATGATAATGCCATTAGAGTTGTGACTAGAGGTGGCAGAATGACTCAGGAACCTCTGTATCCTGAAGGCCACCCTAAGAGAATTGAGAAAGATTCTCATAGAGCTAATTTAGATGCACCTAGTCCTTCTAAGAAGAAGAAAAAGAAAAATGACAAGACTTTGCATGCTTCTAGTGAACCTGTAGCTGACACACCTGAGAATCCCAATGATATATCCGTTTCTGATGCTGAGACACAATCTGGTAATGAACATGAACCTAGTGATAATATTAATGATGATGTTCACGATGATGCTCAACCTAGCAATGATAATGATGTAGAGATTGAACCTGCTGTTGATCTTGATAACCCACAATCAAAGAATCAATGTTATGATAAGAGAGACTTTGTTGCTAGGAAGCACGGTAGGGAAACAAAACCATGGGTTCAGAAACCCATGCCTTTTCCTCCGAAACCATCCAAGAAAAAGGATGATGAGGATTTTGAGCGCTTTGCTGAAATGATTAGACCTATCTTTTTGTGTATGCGTTTGACTGATGTGCTTAAAACAAATCCTTATGCTAAGTATATGAAAGATATTATTACCAACAAAAGAAAGATACCTGAAGTAGAAATTTCCACCATGCTTGCCAATTACACTTTTAAGGATGGAATACCTAAGAAACTAGGAGATCCAGGGGTACCTACTATACCTTGCTCCTTTAAAAGAAACTATGTTAAAACTGCTTCATGTGATCTTGGAGCCGGTGTTAGTGTTATGCCACTCTCTTTATATCATAGACTTGACTTGAGTAAGTTGACACATACTGAAATATCTTTACAAATGGCTGATAAATCAACTGCTATACATGTCGGTATTTGTGAAGATGTGCCTGTTGTGGTTGCAAATGTTACTATTCTAACGGACTTTGTTATACTTGATATTCCCGAGGACGATAGTATGTCTATTATCCTTGGTAGACCCTTTTTGAATACTGCAGGGGCTGTTATTGATTGCAACAAAGGCAATGTCACTTTTCATGTCAATGGTAATGAGCATACGGTACATTTTCCAAGGAAACAACCTCATGTCCACAGTATCAATTATATTGGAAAAATTTCAACTATTACTATTGGAGGTTTTGAATTTCCTCTTCCTACTATCAAGAAGACATATGACATTCTTATTGTTGGGGACATACATATCCCCATTGAGGTAACCTAGTGTTATTCGAAAATTCTCCGGTTTCATGTTATTCGGAAAGAGTTTATTAACAAGACCTGATCAACCTCGTTAATGGATTCCTTTTGATAAACATGGGATAGGTGAATTTAGATAGCACAACCTTCTGTACCCTCCTTTTACTTTCTGTTAATTAGGATAAATAAAGAAAAAAATAGTATTTTCTATCTGTTTCCAGACTTATCAGTGCATTAAAAAAATACCCTGAAAATGAAATATGATTCTTTCTGGATTATTTGAGAAAATATGGCACAGAACACACAATGAGGGGAGCCAGCACCTGGCCACGAGGGTCCAGGGCGCGCCCCCCTTTGCCCATGGCGTACCCCTGCCTCATGGGCCCCACGTGCCCCTCTCCACTTATTCCTGCACCCACACTCTTCTTCTTCCTCCCAAAAAAATCACCAACCAGCTCAAACCCGAGTTTTAGCTCATATTGCTGCCATTTTCGATCTCCTTGCTCAAAGCACCATTCACCAAACTGTTTGAGGAGATTGTTCCTTGATATGTGACCGATCCATTGGTCCAATTAGTTTTTGTTCTAGTGCTTTATTTATTGCAAATTTTTGCTGCTGTGGTGACCTTGTTCTTGAGCTTGCATGTCAAATTTTCTTGGTCCCAAGTAGTTCTAATGCATAGTATAGTCTCTAGGCACTAGTAGGAGTTGTTGCTATCAATCTTGTTGAGTTTGGTTAACTTTTATTTTGAGTTACTAAAAATTTCAGAAGGGAAAAATGATAAAGAGATTGTTGAGGGGCTCCTCCAGTAAGAGCTCAGAGGAGAAGAAGAAAGAAGAAAATAAGAAGGCCAAATATAATCTTCCTGTCATGACGGAAATTGGACCATGTGAATGGCCTTGTAATGATTTCATGATGTCCGCCGATATTTACGAAGACTTTTATTGGTTGGCAAATAATGCAGGCCTCACCGACTTCCTCCACGACCAGCGTGAATAGTATCTCTTACTTACCAATATTTTCACGCAAAGTTTTCATTTTCATGCTAAGAAAGCACCACCTACAGTGGAGTTTCGTTTATATGATGAGGTTAAGGAGATATCACTATTAGAATTTTGTGAAGTATGCAAGATACCTTTTGAAGGCAGACTTGATGAACCACGTGATGAAGACGTTGAAGGTTTTATTGACATGATAGCTGTAGGGGAAACTAGACAAGTCTCAGGGGCAAGAATCACTAGTATACACTTCCCTGTTCTATGCTACGTTGCTTTTTTTTTGCTAGTAGATGCTTAATTGGTCGCGGGAACAGCGGGAATCTTAGTACCCCTGATATTGTGTTTTAGCTTGGGTGCCGTCGTTGCTAAACGAGTGAGTTTGAACCGCTCAAAGGGGCCCGTCTTTGGAGGCATCTTTGCTTCTCGCCTCGCTGAACGTTTTAGAATACCTATTAGGCATCATGAGAAGGAAGAAAAATTGCTTGCCCCTGTTTATCTAGACTACAAGAGCATGGTAGCACATGATTTTATTGTTAAAGACAAGGATAGGTTGCTTAATTATAAACTAAGGTTTGATGAAAAATATTGTGAAATTGTTACCTTGCCTGCACCATCTCAGTTTGATCTATCTACAGGCATATATCTCGTTACATCAGATGCCTTCTACAAGTACCTAGGCCAGGCACAAGCTTCAGAGCCTGAGCCGGAGCCACCACTCGATCCTTACCGTCAGTCTATTTATGGGTGGGATCTGGATGAGCTTGCCAACCAGTAGCACCCAGAGGACACATTTCAGTACACTGGAGGGAGTAGCTTCAATCCATGGCCATAGACCAACTTAGGCCAAAAGCCGAAGCTTGGGGGAGTACGTGTTTCTCACCGACTTTACATTCATGTTCACACACTTATTCTAGTTGTCTGTGTTCACACTCTTTCACTGTACCATCCATGTTTAGTTTAATTTCTTTTTCTTAGTCTTTTTCTTGTGTGTTAGAAAAACCTTAATAAAAACAAAAAGATATTAGTTGTAGCTTCTAAGCTAGTTTACTTTTTCCTGCTTGTAGTAGCAATTAAGAGAAAACCCAAAAAGATTTCTCGTTCTTCTTTTGCTTGTTGGGAGCTTTCCCATGTAAATAGTTTCTTTTCTTTTCTTTGGGGGTTAAGAGTAGAAGACCATGATTAAAATGCTTAGTGGCTCTCATATGCTTTATTGTTGATTTAACCTTGAACCATATTACCTTGTCTTCTCTCTTGTATTGAATGCTCGCAGATTCCAGCTTAATCCAATGCACGTGCACTATTATTACCATCCACACCGTTCGGTCGTGCGAGTGAAAGGCAATAAGGATGATATATGATGAACTAATTGAGATGAGAAAACTGGTATGAACTCGATCTCTCTCGTTTTCGTAAATATGATAGTTCATCGTTCCTGATTTAGCTTGTTATGAATGAAACATGATTGCAATGACAATTAGAGATCATAGCTGCTTATGCCATGCTTAATTAGCTTAGAGTTTATAATGTTCTATCTTGGATGCCAACATGATATTAAAATGGTTGTGATGTGGTATGATGGGGTGGTATCCTCCTTTGAACGACTCAAGTGGTCTGACTTGGCACATGTTCACGCATGTAGTTGAAACAAATCAACATAACCTCCACGATATTTATGTTCATGGTGTTTATATCCTACTCATGCTTGCATTCATTGTTGATTAATTTTAATGCATGTTCATGACCGTTGTTGCTCTCTAGCTGGTCGCTTCCCAGTCTCTTTCTATCCTCCACCTGTAATAAGCGGGAATACTGCTTGTGCATCCACTTCCATAAACCCCAAAGTTATTCCACATGAGTCCACCATACCTTCCTATATGCGGTATTTACCTGCCGTTCCAAGTAAATTTGTATGTGCCAAACTCTAAACCTTCAAATGAAATTCTGTTTTGTATACTCGAACAACTCATGTATCAACTAGGGGTGTCTATATCTTCCATGCTAGGTGGGTTATTCTCACGATGAGTGGACTCGGCTCATCATTCATGAGAAAATGGCTGGTACCCGGGATGCCCAGTCCCATGCTCAAAATCGTAATAATTAAACAAAACTCCCCCCAGGGTTATTGCTTGTTTGGACGGTACCCCGTGGATTCGGATGGCCGTGGAGTGTGCTTGTTGGTGGTTGGGGGAGTATAAACTTTACCATTCTGTTTGTGAACCGCTTGTAATGTGCGTAGCATGGGAGATATCGAGATTCTTGGTTGTTATGTTGACAACGAAAGTATACCGCTCAAAATTTTATTCATCTCTATTTAAAATTTGAGCTCTGGCACCTGTACAAATCCCTGCTTCCCTCTATGAAGGGCCTATCTATTTACTTTTATGCAGAGTCATCATCCTCTTATTAAAGAGCACCAGTAGGAGAGCACATCTGTCATTTGCATGTATTACTTTTAATTTGCATTGAGTATGATCATGACTGGATCTCTTTTACCATGAATTACAATGTCTAGTCAGTACTTGATCTTTAAAGGTGCTCTGCATTTATGTTTTGCGGTCTCATAAAGGGCTAGCGAGATACCATCTTGTTATATCATATCATGATTATTTTGAGAAAGTGTTGGCACTCGAGGTTTATTATTATTCCTTGCTAGTTGATTATGCGATTATGCTATTGATGTGAGTAGACTTGAGACCTGAAAGTTATTGTGAATGTGGTTAGTCCATGATCTTGCTGAAAACCTGAATGCTGGCTTACGTATTTACAACAACAAGAGCAAACAGAGTTTGTCAAAGTTTTTCTTTATCACTTTCAGTTTATCAACTGAATTGCTTGAGGACAAGCAAAGGTTTAAGCTTGGGGGAGTTGATACGTCTCCAACGTATCTACTTTTCCAAACCCTTTTGCCCTTGTTTTGGACTCTAACTTGCTTGATTTGAATGGAACTAACCCGGACTGACGCTGTTTACAACAGAATTGCCATGATGTTGTTTCTGTGCAGAACTAAAAAGTTGTCAGAATGACCTGAAAATCCACGGAGAATTATTTTGGAAAATATAAAAAATACCTGCAAGAAGATCTAGACCATGGGGCCCACACCCTGTCCACGAGGGTGGGGGGCGCCCCCCCTAGGGCTCGCCCCCTGCCTCGTTGGCCCCCTGGTGCTCCAACGACGTATCCCCAGATCCTATATATTCACTTTCGGGGAGAAAAAATCAGAGAGGAAGAATTATCGCGTTTTATGATACGGAGCCGCCGCCAAGCCCTAATCTCTCTCGGGAGGCCTGATCTGGAGTCCGTTCGGGGCTCCGGAGAGTGGAGATCATTGCCATCGTCATCATCAACCTTCCTCCATCACCAATTCCATGATGCTCACCGCCGTGCGTGAGTAATTCCATCGTAGGCTTGCTGGACGGTGATGGGTTGGATGGGATCTATCATGTAATCGAGTTAGTTTTGTTAAGGGTTTGATCCCTAGTATCCACTATGTTCTGAGATTGATGTTGCTATGACTTTGTTATGCTTAATGCTTGTCATTAGGGCCCGAGTGCCATGCTTTTAGATCTGAACCTATTATGTTTTCATGAATATATGTCTGTTCTTGATCCTATCTTGCAAGTCTATAGTCACCTACTATGTGTTATGATCCGGCAACCCCGAAGTGACAATAATCGGGACCACTCCCAGTGATGACCATAGTTTGAGGATTTCATGTATTCACTATGTGTTAATGCTTTGGTCCGGTACTCTACTAAAAGTAGGCCTTAATATCCCTTAGTTTCCAATAGGACCCTGCTGCTACGGGAGGGTAGGACAAAAGATGTCATGCAAGTTCTTTTCCATAAGCACGTAGGACTATATTCGGAATACATGCCTACATTGCATTGATGAACTGGAGCTAGTTCTGTGTCACCCTAGGTTATAACTTCTACATGATGAATTGCATCCGATATAATTTCCCATCACCGATCTAATGCCTACGAGCTTTTCATATATTGCTTGTTGCTTATTTACTTTTCCGCTTCTAATATTACAAAAAACTACAGAAACACTATCGTTACTTTTGTTACTGCTACTGCCACTATCATATTACTTTGCTACTAAACTATCTTGCTGCAGATACTAAGTTTCCAAGTGTGGTTGAATTGACAACTCAGCTGCTAATACTTAAGAGTATTCTTTGGCTCCCCTTGTGTCGAATCAATAAATTTGGGTTGAATACTTTACCCTGGAAAACTGTTGTGGTCCCCTACACTTGTGGGTTATCACATGCACACAAAGGCAGAGGGGCAGTGGGGCCGAGAGGGGTGAGGTGCACATCGGGGGATGCAGTGTCGTGGGTTGGAGCGGCGTCGTGGGAATTGCGAGTGGCAGTGGATGAAACATGATGGTCGCCGTAGTTGAACTTCCATGGACAGGTTGTCATGTCTACAGACACATGCACTGTATACCGATCACTGGAAGGAGTTGTAGAGAAAGCTAGGCGGATAAATAGTTCCTTATAGCCAAGCGGACCCACGCTACTACTTGTTCCAAAGACATGCACACCATAAAAATAGTCCATCTATATCAATATACATAGAGAGGGAATATATTTTTTACAAGAGAGGACATAGTTCATCCATCCATAATGCCCTGCTGCTGGTGCAACATCTTCTTCTTCTTCTTCTTCTTCTTCTTCTTCTTCTTCTTCTTCTTCTTCTTCTTCTTCTTCTTCTTCTTCTTCTTCTTCTTCTTCTTCTTCTTCTTCTTCTTCTTCTTCTTCTTGTTCTAATTTTCTGTGGGAGACGGCTTCACAACAAGCTCTCTAGACCTTGCAGCTATCTCGAAACTCACACGGGCATCGAGGGCAACATATTTTATCCGCTCGTATGTCAAGGGATAATTCTCCCATCCAGACGACCTTAATGCCAGCGTCTCGTCACCCTTCTAAAGATTTGTTCCTAGCAAAAAATTTCTACGTCGAATAGGGATGGTGTCGGTTTATCACAATCTTTTACAGGAATTTTTATTCTAGTTTGTAGGTCAGCAATGCTTTTCAAATCAAGGCTTTACGGCTCCAACTTCTGTTTGTCCCCTGCGATGGCTGCCCCACAGAAGTATATGTCCTCCCGAGACAAGAAATCATGAAGCTCACCTGGTATGGAGGGCGCGTGTATGATGCGGTACACCAAAACATCATCTTCGAGGCACAACTGAAGGACGACGGCGCGTTGGATCTTCTCAGTGGCACGCTCCATGTACTCGCATGATGAGGACATCACTAACAAGGTTACACCCACAGCTCCAACTGACACATATACATGACCAATTACTAGAGCTCGCGCACGCCAATTAAATTACCAGGTACTTTCGTTTCTTGGTAATGAATATAATGTTCATGAGAATATGATGCTGCCTAAATTGGATACATTTATCTTGCTTACAAATGAAGGGCCTAGCTTGGACAAGAAGGATGAACCTTGCAGCAAGATCAAGCATGGAGATGATGGGATGCGTAAGGGGAATAAGAATGGAGTTACAAGTGATGGTTTCAGGACTTTGAAGCCACCATAATGAGTGCGAGAAGCCTTGGACGAAATATACAAGATGCCACTTCATAAATTTCGTCCAGAGGCTATTATAGGTGCTGCGTCACCTTATTATTGGGCCAGGCCCATGTAATTTCGAAATACTTGAGTATAGGCTGTTTTTAGAGTCCGTATGAGTGGGGAAACAAGAGTTAGGGTTGGTTTCGGACCCCTCCACCAAGGGCCACGAAATTCCCCCCTCTTTCCCCCATATATACAGCCCTTAGGGCGTCGTTTAGACTTTGGGTTTTGTTTAGATTAAAGTTCGCCATAGCTGCAACTTCGCGTACTTCGTTTGTGTTCAACGACCAGACAAAGGCGTCACAGAACCCCACTTGATCAATAAAGCTTTCCTCTTGAATTCACAATATCCAGATTGCAATCTCAGTTTCTTGCGTGTTCTCCGTTTGCCTGCAGGAAACAGACCTTCGTGGTCAGGTTGATCGTGCTCCGGCGTGGTCAATAACCTCTTGGAGTTGGTTTAGCGATTGCTAAGGCGCGACGTCCTCGCACGTTCGTAGTCGGATCGTCAAAGTCGACTTCCTCCAAAACGATAGCCACCATCTCATCGAAAGACGGGACACCTTTGCCTCTATCAAGTGGTATCAGATTTCCAGGTTGCTCGGTGAGATTTTACAGTTTTTCATAGTTTAGATCGAGTCTGTTCTTCATACCTATAGTCCACAAAAAAGCCAACAAAAAAATTAGGGTTAGTTCATCCCATCCGAACCAATCTGAGCCTTTGCATAATCTTTTCTGTATTTGCTTTGTTGAATTTGCGGTTGCATCGTCGTGTCAAGTTGCTGGTCTTAGCGTCTAGTTCTTTAGAGTTTCGAGTTCTGTTCATAGTTTGTCACGCCGCCGCCGCACCATATTCATCGCCGCTGCCGTACCACCATCGCTGCCATATCCCACCACCGCTGCCATAACCTACCACTGCTGCCATAACCTACCACCGCTGCCATATCCTACCACCGCTGCCATATCCTACCACCATATATCCACCACCAATCCGAGTTCTTTTCATATTAGGTTTATTCTCGAGATCCATCTAGTTTCGGTTTCTTGATTCCTTGCGTGAGTAGGTCTCGAAAAAAAAAGTCTGGAGACCCCCGGGCAGTTTTTGGGCCAAAATTTCGACAGGTGAATTTTTTTCCCTATCCTATTTTTGGGCTTTTCTGAGTCTTTTGAGACACGTGCCACCATACTATTTTCTTACCGCACTTTTTCGTCGTCGCTGCCCTGATTCCGAAAAAAAAAATCGTCAAAAAAATTTCGTTCCTATCATCTTAGTTTGACTTCGGAAGTGTTTTAAGACACTCGCCATTATAGTGATTTTCGGCAAAAAAAAGCAGCGCAAAAAAAATTCGAATTTTTTTTCAGAGTGTGCTTTCCCCTTGTTCACGTGCAGCGCCGTGATTTTGTTAGTGTTCTAGGCTCGCGTCTCTAGTACGGTCTAGCCTAGGACCAGCACAGTACCATCGTTGAGCGTTTATTCACCTTTGCATCTCTGAATTGATTATTGCTGACCCTTTTTGCTACCATATTATAAGCCTTCCCAGCTCCACATACATCTACATCGTGCGTTTGACTCTCCCTGGTAATCGCTTTATCCAAGCTTTGAGAGTTTTGACTACCACAGTTGCCGATCACCACCTGCTACTGGGTAAGAACTGGTAAGAATTTGAGATTTGCTTGTCAGATTTGTGACACCCGCCACCACCACCACTTATTAGTAGTCTGTAGGATCATATTCTTGTGTGTTTCTATTGCTGCTAACCATGCCAGGATCACAAGTCGACGAGACTGACTGGGAGAACTTGACGAACAAGGAGCTTCATGATAAGTTTCAGCAAATGATGAGTGTACATGTGCAAGATTTGCTAAACACATTGGACGAGGCCATGGAGAAGATAGATGGCATGGAGAAGACGTTTGAAACAAAGCTCGATAACAAGTTTGCTAAATTGCTTTCGCGTCTTCCACCACCACCGGCTGCTGCAGCTGTCCCACCTCTACAACAACAACAACAATAACAACATCGCCTTCCAAATCAATTGGGACGAGCACAACGCGTTCCCCTTGAGCCTGGTCAAGCTTCTGGTGCTGCTGTTGATGTTTCTCTAGCTCTTGGTGCTACTGCAGAGGTGGAGGACCATAACGAGGATGAGGTTGACCAAAATCAGAACTACGTGAAACAACCAGCACCACCACCACCAGGTCGTCCTCATGCATATCATTGCAACGGTAGGGCTGCACCACCACCTGAGGTACATGACCATCTTCCTAAACTGAAATTGAATATTCCACCATTTGAGGGTAGATATGTTCCTGATATATATCTTACTTGGGAGTTAGAAACTGAACAACGTTTTACATGTTTACATTATCCCGAGGAGAGACGTGTTCCTGCTGCTGTTTGTGCTTTCACTAGTTTTCCATGTGTTTGGTGGTCTGAACATTGTAGATTATATCCTATTCTAGCTACTTGGGCTGCTTTGAAAATTGCTATGCGTACTCGTTGGGTTCCACCATATTATCAACGTGAATTACTTCAAAAACTGCAGCGCTTAAGACAAGGAAAAAATTCTGTAGAAGAATATTATCAGCAATTACAAACTGGCCTGATTAGATGTGGTATTGTTGAGGAGAATGAAGCTATGCTTGCACGTTTTATGGGTGGATTAAATAAAGAGATTCAGACCATTCTAGAGTATAAGGATTATACTAATATCACTCGTTTATTCCATCTTGCTTGTAAAGCTGAACGTGCAGTGCAGGATCGACAGGCATTGGCGCGGACTAACTTTTCTGCAGGTCGACCTTCATCATGGACACCGCGTGCATCCTCTACTTCCACACATTATACTGCACCAACACCTCCATCAGCTGTTACCTCCAGCCGTGATACAAGGAAGCAGGCACAACCACCATTATCTGCCAAGAGCACAACTATTGGGCCTACACAGAGTTCTTCTTCTTCCATGGCATCAACAGGGCACACCAGTGATATTATTTGTCGTCGTTCTAAGGGAAGAGGACATTTTGCGAGAGATTGCAAATCTCAGCGTGTGATGATTGCTACTGAGGATGGTGGATATGAATCCGCTAGTGACTATGATGAGGAAACTTTGGCTCTTATTACACGTGAAGAACATGGCGGAGACGATTCTGATCATGAGACGCAATACATGACTCCTGAAGATGCTGACATGTATGAATGTTTAGTTGCTCAACGTGTTTTGAGTGTGCAGGTTACACAAGCTGAGCAAAATCAGAGGCATAATTTGTTCCATACAAAGGGAGTTGTGAAGGAACGTTCTGTTCGCGTGATCATAGATGGAGGGAGTTGCAACAACTTGGCTAGCATGGAGATGGTGGAGAAGCTATCTCTCACCACAAGACCACATCCACATCCTTACTACATCCTATGGTTCAACAACAGCGGCAAGGTTAAGGTAACACGTACTGTTCGTGTGCATTTTAGTATCTCTACATATACTGATTAAGTTGATTGTGATGTGGTACCTATGCAAGCATGTTCCTTATTACTTGGTAGACCATGGCAATTTGATAAAAATTCTGTACACCATGGTAGAAACAATCAGTATACTCTTATTCATAAGGATAAAAATATTACTTTGCTTCCTATGACTCCTGATTCCATTTTGAAAGATGATATTAATAGAGCTAATAAAGCAAAACAGGAAAAAAATAAGAGTGAAAATCAGATTGTGGCAAAAGAATTTGAGCAACAAATGAAGCCTAATAATAAACCATCTACTGTTGCTTCTGAAATTAAATTGAAAACTGCATGTTTATTTGCCACCAAATCTGATATTGATGAGCTAGATTTTAGCAAATCTGTTTGCTATGCTTTTGTGTGCAAAGAGGCATTATTTTCATTCGAGGACGTACCTTCCTCTTTGCCTCCTGCTGTCACTAACATTTTGCAGGAGTTCGCCGACGTCTTTCCACAAGACGTGCCACCGGGATTACCACCTATTCGAGGGATTGAGCATCAGATTGACTTAATTCCCGGTGCATCGCTACTCAACCGCGCACCATACCGTACCAATCCAGAAGAGACGAAGGAGATTATGCGTCAACTACAGGAGCTACTCGATAAAGGTTATATACGCGAATCCCTTAGTCCTTGTGTTGTTCCTATTATTCTAGTGCCGAAAAAGGATGGTAAATTGCGTATGTGTGTTGATTGTAGAGGCATTAATAATATTACTATTCGTTATCATCATCCTATTCCTAGGCTAGATGATATGCTTGATGAATTGAGTGGCTCTACAATTTTCTCCAAAGTTGATTTGCGTAGTGGATACCATCAAATTCGTATGAAATTGGGAGATGAATGGAAAACAGCATTTAAAACTAAGTTTGGATTATATGAGTGGTTAGTCATGCCTTTTGGGTTAACTAATGCACCTAGTACTTTCATGAGATTAATGGATGAAGTTTTACGTGCTTTCATTGGACGATTTGTGGTAGTATACTTTGATGATATATTGATTTTTAGCAGATCTTTGGAGGAACATTTGGAACATTTACGTGCTGTTTTTATTGCTCTACGTGATGCACGTTTGTTTGGTAACCTTGGAAAGTGCACCTTTTGCACCGACCAAGTCTCTTTTCTTGGCTATGTTGTTACTCCACAGGGAATTGAGGTTGATAAAACCAAGATTGAAGCTATTGAGAGTTGGCCGCAGCCCAAAACGGTCACACACGTGAGGAGTTTCCTTGGCCTCGCTGGATTCTATCGGCGTTTTGTGAGAGATTTCAGCACCATTGCTGCACCTCTCAATGAGCTTACAAAGAAGGATGTGCCTTTTGTTTGGGGTACTGCACAGGAAGAAGCATTCACGGTATTGAAAGATAAGTTGACACAAGCTCCTTTACTCCAACTTCCTGATTTTAATAAGACTTTTGAGCTTGAATGTGATGCTAGTGGAATTGGGTTAGGAGGTGTGTTATTACAAGATGGTAAACCTGTTGCATATTTTTCTGAAAAATTGAGTGGGCCTAGTCTGAATTATTCTACTTATGATAAGGAATTATATGCTCTTGTTCGGACTTTGGAAACATGGCAACATTATTTATGGCCCAAAGAATTTGTTATACATTCTGATTATGAATCTTTGAAGCACATTAAAAGTCAAGCAAAACTGCACCGTAGACATGCTAAATGGGTTGAATTCATAGATACTTTCCCTTATGTTATTAAACACAAGAAGGGAAAAGAAAATGTTATTGCTGATGCATTGTCTCGTCGTTATACTATGCTTCACAACTTGACTTTAAAATATTTGGTTTGGAGACCATCAAAGATCAATATGTGCATGCTGCTGAATTTAAAGATGTATTGCAGAATTGTAAAGAAGGGAGAACTTGGAACAAGTTCGTCGTTAATGATGGATTTGTTTTTCGTGCTAACAAGCTATGCATTCCAGCTAGCTCTGTTCGTCTTTTGTTGTTGCAGGAGGCGCATGGAGGAGGATTAATGGGACACTTTGGCGTGAAGAAGACGGAGGACGTACTTGCTACACATTTCTTTTGGCCAAAGATGCGACGGGATGTTGAGCGTTTTGTTGGTCGCTGCACTACATGTCAAAAAGCTAAGTCACGACTCAATCCTCATGGTTTATATATGCCTTTGCCTGTCCCTAGTGTTCCTTGGGAAGATATATCTATGGACTTTGTTTTGGGTTTACCTCGAACAAAGAAGGGGAGGGATAGCATATTTGTTGTCGTGGATAGGTTCTCGAAGACGGCACACTTTATACCATGTCATAAAAGTGATGATGCTGCTAATGTTGCTGATTTGTTCTTTCGTGAAATTATTTGCTTGCATGGTGTGCCAAATACTATTGTTTCAGATCGTGATACTAAATTTCTTAGCCACTTTTGGAGATGTTTATGGGCTAAGTTGGGGACTAAACTGCTTTTTAGTACTACTTGTCACCCCCAAACTGATGGACAAACTGAAGTAGTCAACAGAACTTTGTCTACTATGCTTAGGGCTGTTTTGAAGAATAATAAGAAAATGTGGGAAGAATGCTTGCCTCATATTGAATTTGCTTATAATCGTTCGTTGCATTCTACTACTAAGATGTGCCCTTTTGAAATTGTCTATGGTTTCCTACCTCGTGCACCTATTGATTTGTTGCCTCTTCCATCTTCGGAGAAGGTTAATTTTGATGCTAAACAATGTGTTGAATTGATCTTAAAAATGCATGAGTTAACTAAGGAAAATATTGAGCGCATGAATGCTAAATATAAACTTGTTGGAGATAAGGGTAGAAAACATGTTGTCTTTGTACCTGGAGATCTTGTTTGGTTACATTTGTGTAAGGATAGGTTTCCTAATTTGCGCAAGTCAAAGCTAATGCCACGTGCTGATGGTCCTTTCAAGGTGTTAGAGAAAATAAATGATAATGCATATAAACTTGAGCTGCCTGCAGATTTTGGGGTTAGTCCCACATTAACATTGCAGATTTGAAGCCTTACTTGGGTGAGGAAGATGAGCTTCCGTCGAGGACGACTTCAATTAAAGAAGGGGAGGATGATGAGGACATCACTAACAAGGTTACACCCACAGCTCTAACTGACACATATACAGGACCAATTACTAGAGCTCGCGCACGCCAATTAAATTACCAGGTACTTTCGTTTCTTGGTAATGAATCTAATGTTCATGAGAATATGATGCTGCCTAAATTGGATACATTTGTCTTGCTTACAAATGAAGGGCCTAGCTTGGACAAGAAGGATGAACATTGGAGCAAGATCAAGCATGGAGATCATGGCATGCGCAAGGGGAACAAGAATGGAGTTTCAAATGATGATTTCAGGACTTTCAAGCCACCATAATGAGTGCGAGAAGCCTTGGACGAAATATACAAGACGCCACTTCATAAATTTCGTCCAGAGGCTATTATAGGTGTTGCGTCACCTTATTATTGGGCCAGGCCCATGTAATTTCGAAATACTTGAGTATAGGCTGTTTTTAGAGTCCGTATGTATGGGGAAACAAGAGTTAGGGTTGGTTTCGGACCCCTACACCAAGGGCCACGAAATTCCCCCCTCTTTCCCTCATATATACAGCCCTTAGGGCGTCGTTTAGACTTTGGGTTTGTTTAGATTAAAAGTTCGCCATAGCTGCAACTTCGCGTACTTTGTTTGTGTTCAACGACCAGACCAAGGCGTCACAGAACCCCACCTTGATCAATAAAGCTTTCCTTTTATATTCGCAATATCTAGATTGCAATCTTAGTTTCTTGCTTGTTCTTCGTTTGCTTGCAGGAAACAGACCTTCGTGGTCAGGTTGATTGTGCTCCGGCGTGGTCAATAACCTCTTGGAGTTGGTTTAGCGATTGCTAAGGCGCGACGTCCTCGCACGTTCGTAGTCGGATCGTCAAAGTCGACTTCCTCCAAAACGATAGCCACCATCTCATCGAAAGACGGGACACCTTTGCCTCTATCACTGCGTCGTGACCGATGAAATTCATCTCCACCTTTTGGAGGGAGTTCAATACATTGTTGATCCACTTACGAACAACCCTTGGGTGTTCGGTGACTGTGGCAACTATGCTCAACGAGCCTTTGAAGAGGACATGTTGGATGCTAAGAACCTGCATCTCGATCTTGTTGGATTACGGGCTCCGCAAACCCAAGAACTTCGAACACAGGGGCGTGAACGAAGATCTCTCCCACTCACGTCTACCTAGCGCGTCGCCCTCGTCCAATGAAGAGATTTAAGCAAGCAACAAGTAAAGCACACACAAGTTTACCCAGGTTCAGGCCACCTTGCAGTGTAAAACCCTACTTCCTGCTTTGGTGGATTAGCCTAGGGAGGGCTTGAGTATGAACAAGTACAGTGGTTCCTGAGCTCGGGAGGAGAGCTCAGGAGGGTCAAGACGCAATAGTTCTTGCTCTTCGGTGTGATGGCGGAGTCTCTCTAGATCTGATCTGCACCCTCTATAGTGGAGACCCTAGCTACTTATATAGGCGGCCAGGGTCCTCTTCCCCCGAAATATCTAGGTGGGAAGGGATCCCACAACGGCCATTTTGAGCGGGAACACAAGGACGTTCCTACCCTGACAAAAGTGGTCTTCGCCTGCAAAGGGATCAGGCGGTGATGTGGTGGTGGGCTCGATGGTGACATCCTCCCTGTCGTCCTTGCGGTCTTCGGTCTTGTTGCACCAAAGGGGAAACCTTTGTCCCGCCCCTCGGGAACCTGCGCCTGCGCTGTCTCCTTTGCACCAAAACGGCAACTGCACCACTGGCAAGCGCTGGCACGCGCTGGCGCGGTGCGTCACTGCTCGTGTCACTGCCTCCTCCTGAGGAGGCTTGGCCTTGGATTCTCCACCCCTCCAGAGCAACCTAGCCGAGGCCGCTCCTGAGGGGGTCTTGGTGTCGTTCTCCTCGCGAGGTCTAGCCCCCTCGCGAGGATCTTGAGCAGCTGGTCGATCAGCTGGGCCATACCAGGCCATAGTAGGAGCGCGTCGCGGCCCGCAGACAGTCAAGTCTGGGTACCCTGGTTCCCAGGACGCCGACAGTAACCCCCCGAGACCAAGGTGCACGCGGAGTTGGCTTCGGGGCAAAGCCTTAGTCGAGGACGAAGTGCCGCGGGCCCCAAAGGCTACGGGCCAGGCTGGCGCGTGACGGTTGGATGGGATGTCGACGACTCGGCTTCCCACATAGTCTTGGCAATCGTGCGACTTGACAACTCCTTGGCGTGGGTGGCAGGGTCATTATGGCCGCACGCGAGTGGCCGGCGATTGATCTTCTTAGCCTATAAATAGGGGGTGAAGCGCCATGCCCTTCACTTGACTATTGCAGATCAACCCCAGCTCCTCTTTCTTCTTCGAGGGCTTTTCGTGGCGCCGATATGTAGGTTCTCGGCCGCGCAGAAGGGGAAGACCCCGATGGTGGAGCCCGAGCAGCTCCCACCAAAGAAGAGGCACCATGACACCCCAAGGGTGCCCCTGAAGCTGGCGGACGCCCGTACGTGGTGCGCCACGGGTGCCACCAGGATTCCCTCTTCGCTTGGGTGCTCCGGCGACAGGCAGATGATGCAGGGGTAGTGACGACGGGGGCGGTGCGGTCAGCCGTCTGGAAAGGCGAGTGATTTCACGCCTCCCGTCGATGTCTCATACTAAAGACAACGTCCACGAGTTTACCATGTGGGCGGGAGCCCCTCCGCATTCTTGGATCCTCCTTCCTCCTTTCATGAAGGAGGTGCTCCCGGCTCGCGGCCGGGTAACGATGCAGCTGCGGCATGAAGGGTGCCACCTTCCCCCTTCATATGCCGACGTCGAGGTCAGCTCCTCCGGCAAGGTCTTCATGACCTGGGGCTAGGGCGTGGTGCACTGCGCCTGTGCCCCACCGGGAGGCACATTCTTCATTTCATGCTGGACGGGCTAGCCACGCTGACCTTCAACGTCTTCGGGGCGGCCGGCCGACGGCTGGCATGCAGCACGGAGGATGGGCCCGCCGGCGACCTTCTCCCATGCTGCCAGGGCAACGAGGCCGGGGGCGAGGCGCTTGCCATTGGCTGTGCCTCCGACTCCTCCGGTAGTAGCTATGCTTCTCTTGAGACGACCTCGAGCTCCGACAAGAGCTACGAGCCGCCGAGTCTCCGCTCTCGTCGCCGAAGGGAAACAGAGTCCTCCAGCCGCCGTCGCCACTGAAGGAGCCCGGGCCGTGTCCCTTCGAGAACGGCCTTCTTTTGCTTGGTCCCTGCGAGGCAGGCATGGACGGTCCCATGAGGGCATGTAAATCTTTTGCGGTACTTTGCTATTATCTGATGTTATAAACTTATGTTCCTCATGAGGTCCTTCGCTAGAGCAGGACTTTCCCTTTCTTCCATCCCCGCAGTGGCTTAGAGCCCTACGCCTGCGAGACCCAGTCCCTAGAGAGGCTTCAGCCATCACTGGTATGCCAGGTCACGATGCTGTGGTCAAGGCCAGGAGGTGAGCGGCCCAGGGTCTAGTAAGAGCCCCCGAGCCACGATGCTCGGGAGGTCCCTCTTGGCGTGCAGGTAGCAACCACGAGGGCCGGCGAGAGGGGCTTTCATGCTCCAGCGAATTCACAAGTATGGTGGGTGGAGGCGTAGGTACGCAAGTGGATATGGGCATTGAACGGTTATCTTAGTGATCCCCTGCGGTCAGGCGGCAGTGGCACTTGATCGCATCTGCCACATTTCCCATGGGGAGAAACTCTATGCTCTTGGAACTCGCCTCCTGAGATGCCTAGGCCGCCGCTGGTATGCCAGGCCGCGATGCCACGCGCAAGGCGAGGAGGTAAGGGTTCAGGAGCCAGTTGGGGCCCTGAGGTGCGATGCTCAGGAGCTCCCCCTTCTGTGCCCAAGTCGTCTTCGCGAGGAGGTGGCAGCAGCCGCTCCCAGGCCGCCGAGCATAGAGGGCGCGGCTGCCTAGGCCCCGGAGGAGAAGGTCAAGGGGCTAGTGGAGGCGTTGCTCCGGATTGCTGCTGCCACGGCCGAGGATGTAGAGGCTGGTGATGGCGCGCTTGGTGATGCCTGACCTATTCATGTTCAGATGAGAGAGATGCATGTGCCTTGGGGAGGCGTGAGGACTCTCTTGAATTTGGAGAACTTGGTATTATTGTAATAACTAGACTTGAACTTGGTGATTTCCGTGCTTGCTTCCTTGCATGTTTCTTAGGTGCTCTGCGTCGGCAGGGCCCAACCCCGCGCATACCTCGATCGCCATTGAGCCCTCCGGGTGACCTGGGTTATCGTAATAACTAGACTCAAGGAATGAGGGGCTACGTGGTTAGTGAGGCCCCTGGGTCGCGATGCCAAGGGGTCCCCCTTGACGTTCAAGCGACCCCATTTGCGTTCTGCGTCGGCAGGGCCCACCCCCGCGCATACCTCGACCGCCGTTGAGCGTCGGGCTCAAGGAGTGAGGGGCTACGTGACTAGTGAGGCAATTGGGTCGTGATGCCGAGGGGTCCCCCTTGACATACGAACGGCTCTCATGAGGGAGAACTAGCACCATACCTTGCTCACGAGCCTTCTCCTAGGATGGGGGCGCAAGAAAGTCAGGTGTCTGGGCACCTGGTAGGGTGGCGTTTGCCAGGCGTGACTAGAGCATAAGCCTAGTGCCTAGCCCCCCTCGCGACGCCCATCCAAGGAGAAATTGTGAGCGTCGTGAGCTGAAAAGCTCCCTGAGGTTGGGGCGACCGCTGGGGGCCGCCCTTAGTTGTTTATAACTAGCGCGGAGCATAGAGCTACCACACTTGCGCGGAGTGTGGGCATAACCGCGCCTCGGTCGTAGCGTCCAGCGCGGAGCTTGGTGCTTCCACTGGTTCGTGGGCAAAACTGCTCCTCAGTTGATTCTGCCAGCGCGGAGCATGGTACTTCCATTGGACCGTGGGAGGGAGCCTCCCACCGGGAGAGACTCCGGGGCGTGTACAGCCCCGTCCTGACACATGGCTTGCACGGCAGGACAACCAAGGTGTATATGGGCCCTCCTGAGGATGAGCTGAACGACTTTGAGGAAGTTCTCGTGAGCTTACGCATCACTCACGAGACCCTACCCTGAGGCGGGTTGCGCCTGAGTCTTCTTCTGCAAAATGTGAAAAGAGATGCGTTGTGTCGACCTGCGCCAAGTGCATCTCTAGAGGACATCGCATGAGAAGGCCGCAGCACCAACGACCCCAGGAGGTGAGTTAGCGGGACCGGCCTGTAAGACAGAGCTCAGCCGCTGGATTTATCGACCTGCAGGGACGGGCCCGAGCACAGACGTCGTGCCCAGTCTTCTCATGCAACAGTCCAAAAGAAAAACAACCAGCCTGCGGTTCCCGCATGAGCGAGGCACCTACCACGGGCCCTTACTTACCCATCCACGATTAGCCCATGCGAGAACAAGGCACCAAGGACCACGGGAGGTGACGTCACGGGAATGGCTCGTGCGACAGAGCTCAGCCCTTGGATTTAGCGATGCTGTAGGGATGGAACCGAGCACAGACGACGTGCCAGTCCTTAATCATGGGGAGGTCGTGAGTGGGCTCGCAAGGGCTCATGACCTTAGTGGTGGTGAGAACGCCGAGCATATAGATAATGTAAATTGGAAGAAACAACTAGCCCTGATTGCGCAAAAGAGACAGCTGTGGGGGTGAGCCCCCAGCAGCTTGAGGATGATGCAGCCCGGGAGCACCCTCGATTGAATACCCGAGACATCACGTGACACTTGTCGAAGAAGTGTTGGGGTAGCTGAAGACGCGAGTCGTGCGGGTCGTTCCTGAGGATCGTCGGGCTCCTGATGCCCAGGGGCTCCGGAGGCCCTCAGTGGTCACGGGGGTCCGGCTCCTACTCCGTCTGGACCGCCTGCCACTCAGCCTCCCGAGCCCCCAAAGCCTGTCGCGCGAGGCACTGGAACGTGGCAGCTGCATTGCGGAAGCCGAAGAGCGTGCGAATGTAGCTGCAGGGGAGAGTCCTCCTCCAGCCGACAGCTGTTGGCAAGAAAGGCTCCAGAGAAGCGGCTCGGTTGAGGCCCGTGATGTCGATGCGGACGCGGAAGTGGTTGCTTCGGTTGGGGGAAGGTGGGCTTGGTATCGTGCGGTTGCGCCTACCGTGCATGAGCATTCCGTACTGCAGTTCCTCGGTAACCTGGTCGATGAAGTATTGAGCCACCAGCGCTATACAGCTCACGGTGGGCTCACAAAAACACGCGTCGAGGCACGCCTGCAGGTGGTGCCCGAACACCTCCCTCGTGACGTTGGACAGACCGGAGGCGCTCCAGAGGAGAGCCCCCGATCCCGTCCTGAGAGGGGCGCCGGGCGCGCCTCCCTATGTGAGAGTGGAGGGCGCCTCGTCGGCAGGTGCGGGTCCTGAGATGGGGCCGTTAGGAGCCTCCATGTCCCGAGGTCCGCTGACGGGCAGGTTCTTCTTCTTCTTGGGGGCGGTCTACAGGGCGATGATGGCTCTACCTTCGTCGGGGCTCTCGACCGCCGCGGTCTGGTAGGCGTGCTCGAGGGAACGCACCGCTTCCTTCTCATCGCAGGAGATTGTGATGACTCCGCCACTCCCGGGAATCTTGAGGACGTTGTAGCCGTGATGGGTCACCGCCATGAACTTGGCGTGGGATGGATACCCTAGGATGGCGTTGTACGGGAGGTGAACGTTGGCGACATCGAAGTCGATGAGCTCGGTGTGATAGTTGTCGCGATCACCGAAGGTGATGGGGAGGCGAACCTGCCCCATCAGGAGTGTGGAGCCATCAGTGACTCCGTAGAATGGCTTGGTTGGGTGGAGCGGATCATAGGGGACCTGGAGCGTCTCGAAGGTCTGGACGGAGAGGACGTTGAGCCCCTCTCCACCGTCGATGTGGGTCTTGGTCATGAGGACGTTGCTGATGGTCGGAGTGCAGATTATCGGGAGAGCGCCTGGGGTTGCGGTTCACTTGAGCTGGTCCTTGGGGTCATAGGCGATGACCTCCTTGGTCCACCTGAGGTTGCGCGTGGCGTCAGGCCTAGGAAGCGCCACGTTCACCTCGCAAGCGAACTGCTTGAAGATGCGGTGGGAAGCCGGAGCATGGGCTCCTCCCAAGATGCATGCAACCGCGTGAGGCTCCTGAAAGCCCCCTGCTTCATCCCCCTGGCGGTCGTCGTAGTTCCTTCTTGGCGGTGGTGGCAGCGGAGGCAGGTCTGTGTTGCCCTAAGGGTGACCCTCACGAGGCTGGTCACGCCAGGGGGCGTCACGAGGCTGCTCCTGCCAGTGGTCTTCACGAGGTTGGTCACACCATCCATGGCGCGAGTTCCTGCCGTCCCAGCGTCCTCCACTACGCCCCCCTCCGCGGCCGTAGCCGCGGTTGTCGCACTCAGGGCACTGCCCGACGAGCCCGCCGCGCATCGCCCTGAGCTCTTGACAGTCGTTGGTGTTGTGGTTGTAAACATCGTGGAAGACGCAGTACGTATGGTTGTCTCTGGGGGGGTCATTGTAGCCGCAGCCACGCTTTACTTCTGGCTCCGCAGCCGGCACGGCGGGTCCCTTGCGCTTCACTTCCTTGGCCTTGGCCTTTTTGTCGCCAGCCTCTGCTTCAGGCAGTTCCAGGAGAGAGAGGCGTCCTTCCTCTGCCCTGGCGCACTTTGCCGCGAGTTTGAACATCTCGAGGGTTGTGCACATGTCCTCGTGGATGGCGAGCTCCTCCTTCATCCTAACGTCGCGGACACCGTCGGAGAACGCTGAGATGACGGCCTCGTCTGAGACATTGGGGATCCTGAGGCGCACGGTGTTGAAACGCTAGATGTACTTCTTTAGGATCTCCCCAGGTTGCTGCTTCACGCGATGCAGATCCGCGGCCGCCGGGGCTCGGTCGCGGGTACCCTGGAAGTTGGCTATGAAATGCTCACAAAGCTCCCCCCTAGGAGGAGATGGATCCCACTGGGAGGTTCAGGAGCCAGGAGCGGGCGCCATCCTTGAGGGCCATGGGGAACCAGTTCGCCATGACCTGCTCGGTGCCGTTGGATGCCTCGATGCTCAGCTCGGAGAGCTGGAGGAACTCTGTGGGGTCGGCGGTGCCATCGTAGCACGGAGGCAGATCCGGCTTGAACTTGCCGGGCAAGACGAGGCGCCTCTGCTCTGGAGCTAGGGCGCGACATCCGGCCATGCTCATGATTGCAGGCGCCCCCTGCGCCTGCGGTGCTGGTTCCTGGGGCACAGGCGCCACCACCTCCTTTGGTGCGCGGTTCTGGTGCTGCGGGACGGGGGGGGGGCGAGCTTCTGCCTGGGGATGCAGAATCACCTAGCAGCTCTCCTGGTCGCGCGCAGGCGACCTGCGGGGTTGCTCGCGTTGCGTAGCCTCGCACCTGAGCCCCTCGCCGGTGTCGTACAGTGGAGGTGGAGCCGGGACACCGTGGCCCTCGTTCCCCGCCATGAGCAACGGAGGATGGGAGGAGTGAGTTGGTGCAGGTACCTCCCCGGCGGCGTTGACGAGCTCGGTGATGCAGTGGAGCCACTCGTCGTAGAGGTCATCCGCTGGGCTGTAGCGCAGGAGCTCCAGCGCCATCAGTAGCGCAGGATGCTGGTAGACCAGCCCGCGGCAGATCAGTGAGGACGACGCCACGGCCGGCGAAGGTGATGGCATCGCCGTGCGGCCATCACGCCGAACGGACAGCGGCAGCGACGAGTCCTGCTGCTCGTGGACGGCCGGGTCGGTGGCGGCGTTGGCGACCGGTGAGTTGGGGTGGAGCGGTGTACCGTTCCCGTGGGCGTTGTCTGAGCGACGTTGGCGGCGCGGCAGGTGGCGCGCGCTCGGCGTGTGTCCACCATGGCGGCGAAGCCAGGTCGATGAACAAGAGCGGGACAAGGTCCTCGAAGAGGCGAGATTTCGACACGCCCCCTACCTGGCGCGCCAAATGTTGGATTACCGGCTCCACAAACCCAAGAAGTTCGAACACAGGGGCGTGAACAAAGATCTCTCCCACTCACATCTACCTAGCGCCTCGCCCTTGTCCGATGAAGAGATTTAAGCAAGCAACAAGTAAAGCACACACAAGTTTACCCAGGTTCAGGCCACCTTGCGGTGTAAAACCCTACTGCCTGCTTTGGTGGATTAGCCTAGGGAGGGCTTGAGTATGAACAAGTACAGTGGTTCCTGAGCTCAGAGGAGAGCTCAGGAGGGTCAGGAGGCAAGGGTTCTTGCTCTTCGATGTGACGGTGGAGTCTCTCTAGATCTGATCCGCCCCCTCTATAGTGGAGACCCTAGCTAGTTATATAGGTGGCCAGGGTCCTCTTCCCCCGAAATGTTGAGGCGGGAAGGGATCCCACAATGGCCATTTTGAGTGGGAGCACAAGGACGTTCCTACCCTGAAAAAAGCGGTCTTCGCCTGCAAAGGGATCAGGCGGTGACGCGGTGGTGGGCTCGGTGGTGACATCCTACCTGTCGTCCTTGCGGTCTTCGGTCTTGTTGCATCAAATGGGAAACCTTTGTCTCGCCCCTCGGGAACCTGCGCCTGCGCTGTCTCCTTTGCACCAAAACGACAACTGCGCCGCTGGCACGCGCTGGCACCCGCTGGCGCGGTGCGTCACTGCTCGCATCGTTGCCTCCTCCTGAGGCAGGCTTGGCCTTGGATTCTCCGCCCGTTCGGAGCAACCTAGCCGAGGCCGCTCCTAAGGGGGTCTTGGTGTCGTTCTCGTCGCGAGGTCTAGCCCCCTCGCGAGGGTCTTGAGAAGCTGGTCGATCAGCTGGGCCATACCAAGCCGTAGTAGGAGCATGTCGAGGCCCGCATGCAGGCAAGTCTGGGTACCCTGGTTCCCAGGACGCCGACAGATCTCTTTCACCATTTGGAACCGCTGGACCGAAGGGCTATGGTTTGGAGAATTAGGATTAGATGGCTAGTCTAACTGAAGAAGATGATTATTTATAGGGGCTATAGAATTACTCCAGTAGGATGTGAATAGGTTAAAATAATGTGAATGCAGTGTGGTTTGGATACAAATGAAGATCAATGAGTAGTGAAGAAGCCGAGGAAAATTGGTTCCTGATGGAGAAGTAAATGGTAGAAGTGGCCTGCAGGCAGTTGATTAGACGGCTAGGTAGAGTAAACGAAAAGGCTATGCAGGTAGGCTGAGGAGTGGGGCCTGTCCCTGTACGTGCCAATCCTTCCTGCGCTACATGTGCCACTGGCTAGTTGAGGTCACTCTTTCTAATCACTGTGGTGAGACCTTTTATGATTCCTTTTTATTTCTGCACCCCTCCTGACAGGTGGGACCTATGCAAACGAGAATTTGGTTCTGCTTGCAATATGGATGATACATGGAGGATGATGTGAACCTAGAGGCATGCTAGCACGGGATTACTACTCATGTTCCTACTACTCCTACTACTAGTAGTAGTACAACAGTGGTACACTTGATGGTCAAAATACTATTACTCATCCGGTCCTCACAGTGAAGTGACAAGACCCTGCGCCCGAGGTGACACCAGTCCAGGCGCCGTGTCCGGGTTACCAAAGTCAGCCTCACCTTGTGCACTGTGCAGTCACTATCATCGTCGATGTATAGCATGCCTCGCCTCGTCTCCCTCTCCCTTATCACCACTCCATCTCCATCTCCGTCTCGCCGTAGATCCTGAGGTCACTCTTCATTATCTCACTGTGCCCCCGCATACCCTCCCCTCGCTCGCCTCCCCCAGTACCACTATTCCCTTGCTAGCCGCTCCAGCACCGACGGCCTTCTCCCTCGTAAATCAAGCCCCCCAAAACCCCACCTTCCAAACTCCACCATGGCCGAACGGGAACCGCGCAGGATCCATACGAGCCGTGATTGGAGCAATCTCCCTAGTGATGTCCTCGACCTCTGTTGTTCGTGTATGGATATGTTGAGCGCCTTGCGGCTGGCTGCATGCTCGAGGGGCATGCACACGGCCATCATCGAAGCGAGGCCAAAGCTTTTCAAGACACCCTGCTTGCTGCTATGTGGACTTGCGAGATTGGCTCACCATGATACGGAGGCGTACATGATGCCCCTCGATTTTAATCCGAACTCCATTAGCCGAAACTTCTTTGCAGGTATGTAGTGGGTCGCCGTACATCATTTCCATCGACTTCAATCCGATGACCATTGCCCGAAACTTCTTGGCAGGTATGTATTGGGTCGGCATGAACTCCCACTAGATGGCTGCCTTGAGAGAAGACGGTAAAACGTTGGTGCTCGTGAACTTCCAGACATCCCATGAGATTATCCTTCCTCCATTGTATTATATAGAGTTTTACCATCCTTGTCCTTGTCATCTAGATTACCACTTCAGTTGGACGGACCTTGTTTTGCAAAAGATTGTAATCCGCCAAGTGCCCACACAACATGCGAATTACGCAGACTTCAAGCTAATTGCCTTGTTCGACTGCTGACTCGCCTATCTTTACACCGGTGCCTTCTTTAGCTGGAGACAATTCAGCTCGTAGTGGATCATCGTCAACGCTGATACACACTTCTGTGATGCTATTGAACAGAATGGCATCATCTACGCGATCGACAAAGCAGATGGCACAACGTATTGCTGGGACGGCGCATGTAAGTTGTTTCCATCTCATGTTAATGATGACGCCATGACACTGTTTGAACTTTTTGTGATGATTGGCATATCCCTGTTTGAGCAGAATTTGAATAGAACTATGGCAATGTATTAGAGACGCCGTAAATCAGCTATATTTGGAATGAGTTAATTCATGCGATTGTGATCATGTCATTACAGCCAATTTGTACCCCTGAATAATTAAACGGTTAGGAATATATGGATATTCTCCTTATTTTATAGTAATCTATATACTACTACTAAATTTGAGTGTGTATCAATGGCCATGTTAGTTTCCTCATTTTCATGATGTAGAAACATGCACCACACTGTTGGTTTCATCTAACCATACATTAGGGAAGTAAATGTGCATACGGAGAACTCTATATTTGGAAGTAGTGAAATCCTGTAATGCTTACCATGTGTACATACCTATATTCTCCCTTCAGCAATCAATGGCTAGAATAATATCCTCATAAAAAAATTGCCCACAGAACACGAGTATATAACAATGCATGGTCTATTAGTTACCTTGAAAAATTTGTTTGTGAGGACAGAACATGATTCCATAACATGCATGACATCGTAGTTTCCTGTGAAGAATCGATTGCGAGATAACATGAGTATAACCATGCATGGCACTTCTATATTTTCGAACCCAGTATACATTTCCCTGTATTTTCCTCCCAGTTCCAACAGGGACATATCAATGTAATTCATTTCATTATCCTACTCATACTCTGAACAATGCTGATCTTACATTAATAATGCCCGTCCTTTTTGATATGATGTAGTGTCCCTACAGTTACTGCCCTTTGTAATCACACCACCTTTGCCCAAAACAGGGAAGCACAACTGGTTCCTCGCTCGACCGGACAACGGCAAAAGACTGATGATCATTCGGACATATGAGCCGGAAAAGTTATATTGCAAAAACCCCACTCTATACAAGCACCATGAAATACGTGAGTATCCGGATAGTGGCTATACGTCTATGAGCAGGATACCAACTTGTTGGGGCCTTCGGCATTTTTTAGTTGGAGGCGGGTAAACAACCTTGGTTCACACTCTCTGTTTCCCGGACTCAATTATCCGATTAACTAGGAGATCACCGTTGGCAAGGACCTTGATGGCATAGAGGCTCTGGTTGCTATGGAAAACTATGTCTACACGGCGAGCCCAAGGAGTTCGGGAGCAAACTCCCTTGATTGTCAATGATACAGCCTACATCCAAAAGAAGGTGAGAATTACAAAGGCATCCGGATTAACTTTGATCCTTGGAAGTCTCAATTACGACAGGCAGTGATGTGGTTCAATCCTTCAGGTTGATAGGTAATTGAGCTGTTGTGTCGAAAGGGTGGAGTACTGGTGTCTCCGGATCATTGGTCGCTGAAGCGGGGCTGCAAATTATGATGGTGTTGGATCATCTCTTCGAATGACATTGTTGTCTTTTCTGCTTCTTCTGGATGGGTAGTTCTTTCTTTTGTTATGCATATTCCTTGTCATTTGGTCATCCTCGTCTATGTCACTCTGACTATGTAATAGTTGGCTCCGTTTAGAATGTCATTCTCGTCTGGATCACGAGAGTCTGAGCGCTGCAGATGGGTGCGTTTTGGTGGTGTAGCAAGACTTCTTATGAACTATCATGTCTTGTTGTTTATGTCAGTAGTAGTCACTAGTCAGTGTTTGAATGTTGTATATATCGTTGTTTCGAACTGTTTATTGTCTCGAACTACTGGTGGGCTAAATGAGGGCATCACCATTCTCAAGTGTTTCGAGTGTATCTCCTTTTTTCAAGTTATATAATTTGAGCACAGTGTCTTTTCGATGATGTACACTTGTTTGGGCCAGTGAGGTGTCGTTGAATATGGGCTGAGTAGTAACGCAATGGCAAACAAGTCAATTATGACTCTCAGGCCGGGCTCTCAAAAGATCCTAAAAAAAGGTCGGGCTCTCCTAAAAAGAAAGAATAATGACTCTTAATCCGTCATGTGGGCGCCACATGTATTTTCGTGCGCTTGCGCGCCGAGAGCATATGGGCGCGTGTTCAAAATTCAAGCTACCTTTTCATCCCCAATCTCCCGCCCCTCCCCCACCTCTGGAATCTCGATTCCTACTCCAGTTCCCCCAAATCCCCCTCCTGCTCTCCCTGTACTCAACCTCACTATCATGTCGCCGGTCAACGCGGATCTCCGAGCCGGTGACCCTGAGGTCCGTTCGGCCCTCAGTCGTTGCGTGCTGTCGCTCAAGAGTGGCATGGCGGCGCTTGACGACCAGTTTGCCGGCAAAGTGCTGATGGTAACCATCAACGGCGACATGCCTCCCGTCTTGCCAGACAACCTTGTCAAAGCTCTTGACATTGCGCACGGCATCCAAATAAGTGACTTGCTCGTCGAAGTCTGTTCGCCACCAGTTGATTTCTTCGTCAGGTTCCAGACAAGTTTCGACAACAGTCGTGTGTTCAAATCTTCCCGGCGTTTGTTCTGTGATGGCACGCTAGTGAGCTTTGATCGATGGCACCCAGGATGGGGCTCGGTGCCCTCTAAGCTTAAGTTTTTAACAAATCTTACCTTCCACGACATGCCTCGACGTGCTTGGAACAGTGAGTCCATGAATGAGCTTATCAACAACCTTGGAGGTGAGCTCGTAAGTATGTTTGTTCCTCCAGACAACTGGGCTCTGACGGTTATGGCATGGATGAAGAAGCCGTCCACCATACCGAAGGTGATTTGTGTTGAGATACCGGTGCAGGAACTGGGGTTGTACTATTCGTCGCCACCAAGGCCGCCGCGGACCACATTAGGGATATACCTGTATCGAGTGTCCGTGCATGTCGAAGAACTGGTCCATCCATCAATCAAAGTCATGCCGCCGTCGCTGGTGCCAGTGTCCATCGACGACGTCCATTACAGGAGTCAACGTTAGACTTTCCTCGTGTTTCTCAAAACGATGGATGGCATAAGGCCTACTGCATCGCGCGGCGGAGGCCACTGCTTCTTTGGGAGAAGAGGCAGGGCTGGCTACCTGGATGTGCTCTAATTTGAGGTAACAACTGAATCTTGTCAGATACTAGTTAAATCCGAGCTATGGGTGTGAAGCACTGATGTGCCAGTACATTTGATTGTGACCAGTTCTAATTTTGTACCTAAACTTTTTTTAGAAAGGGTTGTACGTCAACTTAATGTGCTAGCAGAACTTATTGTGTTGTCTGTGTGTTTTCTTTGCACATGATTCAAGATATTTCCCTGTCATTGATAAATACGATGAACCGTTATGTACGAGTTTGTTGGTTTCAGCATAGCCCTACCCGTAGCGATCCACTGCTTCCATCCTCACTGTGCCGCCTGTGTGAATTTTTTTATGCAAGTTCAGTGTGCTTTGATGTTCTATATGATTGTGTCAACTATATAAGTTTTTACTGAGCACCAACAATGCGTATGGCTGAAAGATGTATTTACGAGCATTGACAAATGGGTCTCTCTCTCTCTCTCTCTCTCTCTCTCTCTCTCTCACACACACACACACACACACACACACACACACACAGATGCACAAGTGGGACGCGTTGAATTATTTCTTTGCTTGTGATAGCTTTTAATTAGGTTTCACTGTAATCTAACTTTTTTCTTAAGTTATTAATTGAGCTCAGTGACTTCAAAAAGTTGTATAGAAGCCTTATTTGGGCCTTTCCATCGTCGCTGAATGTGGGCTGAGTAGCCATGTTAGGTTGTACTGTACTACACAGGCCTTTTTTTCAACATCAGCAATGCAACTGGGCCAACAGTTGTACACAATATCTGGGTCAACTTGTTATTCTCCGCCCCGCTGGGCTGCAAACTTTCCTAGGAGGTATGCATTAGGATTAACAAGAAAATGGACTTTAAGAAATAATAAATGGGATGTAATTATAATAACTGGGCAGTCACTATAAAAATTGCACCAAACACGTAATTAGTTTAAAAAATATATTATATTTGGAATTTGAAAATTTTAATTTCATTACTTGTTGCGCGCGCAATATTTCGTTGGATTTTGACGTAATACAACTTTATTTTAAAATTATACTTAATCTGACTAGAAATATCGGATAAAAATATTTCGGATCCCATAAAAACTTGGGATTTTTTTCTTCTGTTGTGAGCGGTTGGTCGAAATTATTAATCGTTGTCCTAGCTAGAAAATGGGATGTACTTTTAACAAACTGTAAATGGGTTGTAGTAAATTCCATTAGAATTAAAAAATGGGTTGTACATTCTTACAAATCACAAATGGGCTATATGTTCTCTGCCACACACTTGTGGGCCTTCTAAGTTGACGCGTCCCCTAAAAAAACTAAGTTGACGCGTATGCAAGGCTTTGTCAACAACACACGGTTCTGGCAGCTATGGCCGTTGGATGTCCATCCAATGGATGTCGTGCTTCTTCTTCAATCTCGGATATTCTTGCTTCAGCCGCCCAAAAAATGATTCCTCCCCCTGACATCTGGGGTGCACCGTATCGGAGGTTGACCTGTGGGCCTACTAAGTTGACGGGGACGGAGTGCTTTGTCAACTTAGTCAATATGAACGATTCTAGCTCCAGTGACCGTACGATGTCCATCCAACGGCCGTAGTGCTTCTTCAACCTCTGGCCTTGTTGCTCCAGCCGCCCAAAGCTGCGCCGGTCGTGCCGCATGCTCCTGCCTCCCGTGGCCGGCTGTGCTACTGCGGAGACCTCACCACCCCCTACTATTCCCATCGCTGGCTAGGCCCTACGGCATCGGCAGCCTCACACCACAGCCGAAACAGTGAACCCTCGTACTCCTCTCCGCGCGGGCTTCCACTGTCGCGTCTTCCCCGACTCCGCGTCGTCCCCTTCCTAGGCCTCACCGTTGTCCATTGCCATGGTGCTCTTGGTACGGCGTGGTCAACGTGGTCAAGGAACGACTTCCATCGGAAGAGTATTGTACGTGGAGAGGTTGACAGCTGGGTCCACGGCCGTAGCAAGGAAGTTCCTCCTTATTACGCGCAAAATAATTATTCCTCCACCTTACATCTGGGACCCACCGGATGGACCACCGTATTTCGCGAAAAAAACATTTACCCCTGACTGCTGGGACCCACCAGCTACATCTTCGCATGCAAGGAAATGCGTCCAGGCAAAAAACAAACGATTCACCGCCTGACTGCTGGGACCCACCAGCTACATCTTCGCACACAAGGAAGTGCCTGACAGTCGGGACCCACCTAGTCGAAGTGTACGTAGCATTCTGGTCGCGAACGTGTACGTACATACTGGTCGATGTAGAGGCGCGCACGTGTCGTAGCAGTGGCGCGCACGTAGCATGTACACATACGTACAGTGGTAAGGGTGCAAGAAAGTAAATACGGCCACGTACATACATATGGGGGGGGTCTCGAACGCCTACTCGCGCGTACGTACGGCCAGGACTCGTGTAGATGGTTGGGTCGGAACAGAGAAACAGTGTCGTCATCGTGTTCATGGGGAGCCAACTGGCTGGGTCGGAATCGAATGCGTCGTCGTGTTCATCGGGAGGGCTTGGACGGAACAGCCGATGGAAATGAGGCCTGGCATACCGCAGAACGGAGGAAATGGCCTTGTGTTCAACCGGCCACATTCAAAACGGGATCCTGTTCATCGGGAGGGGTGTGGCGTACGGAAAAACGGAGGAAACAGACCTCCTAAGGTCGAAACAGGGGTCCTGTTGATCGGGAGGGGTGTGGCATACCGCAAAATGGAGGAAATAGACTTGTGTTGGAGTGCTACGGTCGAGATGGGGGTCCTGTTCATCGGGAGGGGTGTGGCGTATCGTAAAATGCGACTCCACGAGATACTGTTCATCTCCACCGTCGACCACCTCCAGCCTCCACGGGCTACTGTTGATCCACCGTCGACCTCCTCCTGCCTCCACCTGCGACCGTTCAGCCTCCACCGTGCGCTACTCCACCGGCTACTATTCAACCAGCCCTCTCCACGGGCTCCTGTTCATGTTGGGGATCGTAGCAGAAAATCAAAATTTTTCCTACGCATCACCAAGATCTATCTATGGAGTAATCTAGCAACGAGCATAAAGGGGAGTGCATCTACATACCCTTGTAGATCGCGAGCGGAAGCGTTCAAGAGAACGGGGATGATGGAGTCGTACTCGTCGTGATCCAAGTCACCGATGATCCTAGCGCCGAACGGACGGCACCTCCGTGTTCAACACACGTACGGAGCGGGGACTTCTCCTCCTTCTTGATCCAGCAAGGGGGGAGGAGAGGTTGATGGAGATCCAGCAGCAAGACGGCGTGGTGGTGGAAGTAGCGGGATTCCAGCAGGGCTTCGCCAAGCGCTGCGGGAGGAGGGAGATGTGTCACGGGAGGGAGAGGGAGGCGCCAGGGCTTGGGGTGCGGCTCCCATGCGCCTCCCCACTATATATAGGGGTGGAGGGGGCTGGTTTCTTGCCCTCCAAGTCCATTGGGGCGTTGGCAAAGGTGGGGGAAAGAAATCCCATCATTTCCTTTCCCCACCGATTGTTATCCCCCCTTTTTAGGGATCTTGATCTTATCCCTTCGGGATATGATCTTATTCCTTCTAAGGGGGGATCTTGGTGCGCCTTGACCAGGGGTGTGGGGCCTTGCCCCCACTACCCACGTTCATGTGGGTCCCCCCATGCAGGTGGGCCCCACTTCGGAACCTTCTAGAACCTTCCCGGTACAATACCGAAAAATCGCGAACATTTTCCGGTGGCCAAAATAGGACTTCCTATATATAAATCTTTACCTCCGGACCATTCCGGAACTCCTTGTGACGTCCGGGATCTCATCCGGGACTCCGAACAACTTTCGGGTTTCCGCATACTTATATCTCTACAACCCTAGCGTCACCGAACCTTAAGTGTGTAGACCCTACGGGTTCGGGAGACACGCAGACATGACCGAGACGACTCTCTGGTCAGTAACCAACAGCGGGATCTGGATACCCATGTTGGCTCCCACATGCTCCACGATGATCTCATCGGATGAACCACGATGTCAAGGATTCAATCAATCCCGTATACGATTCCCTTTGTCTATCGGTATAGCACTTGCCCGAGATTCGATCGTCGGTATACCGATACCTTGCTCAATCTCGTTACCAGCAAGTCTCTTTACTCGTTCCGTAACACATCATCCCGTGATCAACTCCTTGATCACATATTGTGCACATTATGATGATGTTCTACCGAGTGGGCCCAGAGATACCTCTCCGTCATACGGAGTGACAAATCCCAGTCTCGATTCGTGCCAACCCAACAGACACTTTCGGAGATACCTGTAATGCACCTTTATAGCCACCCAGTTACGTTGTGACGTTTGGTACACCCAAAGCATTCCTACGGTATCCGGGAGTTGCACAATCTCATGGTCTAAGGAAAATATACTTGACATATAGAAAAGCTTTAGCATACGAACTACACGATCTGTGCTAGGCTTAGGATTGGGTCTTGTCCATCACATCATTCTCCTAATGATGTGATCCCGTTATCAACGACATCCAATGTCCATGGTCAGGAAACCGTAACCATCTATTGATCAACGAGCTAGTCATCTAGAGGCTTACTAGGGACATGGTGTTTGTCTATGTATCCACACATGTATCTGAGTTTCCTATCAATACAATTCTAGCATGGATAATAAACAATTATCATGAACAAGGAAATATAATAATAACCAATTTATTATTGCCTCTAGGGCATATTTCCAACAGTCTCCCACTTGCACTAGAGTAAATAATCTAGTTCACATCGCCATGTGATTAACACTCACAGGTCACATCGCCATGTGACTAACATCCAAAGAGTTCACTAGAGTCAGTAATCTAGTTCACAGCAATATGTGATTAACACTCAATGAGTTCTGGGTTTGATCATGTTATGCTTGTGAGAGAGGTCGTAGTCAACGGGTCTGCAACATTCAGATCCCTATGTACTTCACAAAATTTTATGTCATATCGTAGATGCTGCTACCACGTTCTACTTGGAGCTATTCCAAACTGTTGCTCCATTATACGTATCCGGTATCTCCACTTAGAGTTACCCGGATAGGTGCTAAGCTTGCATCGACGTAACTGTTTACGTCGAACTCTTTAATCACCTCCATAACCGAGAAACATTTCCTTATTCCTCTAAGGATAATTTTGACCACTATCTAGTGATCCACTCCTGGATCACCTTTGTACCCTCTTGCCAGACATGTGGCAAGGCACACATCAGGTGCGGTACTTAGCATGGCATACCGTATAGAGCCTATGACAAAAGCATAGGGGACGACCTTCGTCCTTCCTCTTTCTTCTGCCGTGGTCAAGCTTTGAGTCTTACTCAACTTCACACCTTACAACTCAGGTAAGAACTCCTTCTTTGACTGATCTATTTTGAACTCCTTCAAAATCATGCCAAGGTGTGTGTTCTTTTGAAAGTATCATCAGGCGTCTTGATCTATCTGTATAGATCTTGATGCCCAATATGTAAGCAGCTTTATC
>LR738710.1:380691549-380743733 GCA_902687465.1 Secale cereale | reverse complement strand
AGATTTCATAAATGCAGCTAATGCTAACATGATTCCGACGGACTTAAGCATCGCTACGGGTGAGAAAATCTCATCGTAGTCAACTCCTTGAACTTGTGGAAAACTCTTCGCCACAAGTCGAGCTTCATAGACGGTGACATTACCGTCCACGTCCGTCTTCCTTCCTAAAGATCCATTTATCTCAATGGCTTGCCAGTCATCGGGCAAGTCCACCAAAGTCCATACTTTGTTTCGATACATGGATCCTATCTCGGATTTCTCGGCTTCTAACCATTTGTCGGAATATGGGCCCACCATCGCTTCTCCATAGTTCGTAGGCTCATCGTTGTCCAACAACATGACCTCTAAGACAGGATCACCGTACCACTCAGGAGTAGTACATATCCTTGTCGACCTACGAGGTTCGATAGCAACTTGATCTGGAGCTTCATGATCACTATCATTAGTTTCCCCTTCAACTGTCGTAGGTTCCACAGAAACATATTTCTGTGTTGCACTACTCTCCGGTTGAAGTGAGGGTTCGACAACCTCATCAAGTTCTATCTTCCTCCCACTCAATTCTTTCGAGAGAAACTCCTTCTCGAGAAAGGACCCATTCTTAGGGACAAACATTTTTGCCCTTGGATCTGAGATAGGAGGTATACCCAACTGTTACCTTTGGGTATCCTATGAAGATGTATTTGTCCGCTTTGGGTTCGAGCTTTTCCCTGCTGAAGCCATAAGCCTCGCAGCCCCAAACATTGAGAAACGACAACTACGGTTTCTTGCCAAACCATACGACGTCGTCTCAACGGACTTAGATGGTGCCCTATCTAAAGTGAATGCAGCTGTCTCTAATGCATAACCTCAAAATAACAGCGGTAGATCGGTAAGATACATCATAGATCGCACCATATCTCATAAGGTTCGATTACGATGTCCGGACACACCATTACGCTGTGGTGTTCCAGGGTGCTTCAAGTGCGAAACAATTCCACAATGTCTTAAGTGATTGCCAAACTCATAATTCAGAAAATATCCCCTTGATCAGATCGTAGGAACATGATCTTCTTGTTATGATGATTCTTAATCTTCACTCTGAAATTGTTTGAACCTTTCAAACGTTTCAGACTTTTGCTTCATTAAGTAAATATACCATATCTACTCAAATCGTCAGCGAAGATGAGAAAATAATGATATCCACCACACGCCTTAATTCTCATTGGATCACATACATCAGCATGTATGATTTCCAACAAGTCACTTACCCGTTTCATTATACCTGAAAACGGGATCTCAGTCATCCTGCCCAAGAGGCATGGCTCGCATGTGTCAAGCGATTCAAAATCAAGTGACTCCAAACGTCCATCAGCATGGAGTTTCTTTATGCATTTTATGCCAAAATGACCTAAGCGGCAGTGCCACAAGAAAGTGGTACTATCATTATTAACTCTACATCTTTTGGCATTAATATTATCATCATGTGTATTACTATGATCGAGATTCAACAAACCATTGGGTGCATGACCATAAAGGTATTATTCATGTAAACAGAATAACCATTATTCTCTGACTTAAATGAATAACCGTATTGCAATGAACATGATCTAATCATATTCATGCTCAACGTAGACACCCGATAACATTTATCTAGGTTCAACACTAATCTCGAAAATAGAGGAAGTGTGCGATGGTGATCTTATCAACCTTGGAAACACTTCCAACACACATCGTCACCTCGCCCTTAGCTAGTCTCCGTTCAGTCCGTAGCTTTTGCTTCAAGTCACTAATAATAGCAACTGAACCGGTATCCAATACCCAGGTGCTACAAGGAGTACTACTAAGGTACACATCAATAACACGTATATCAAATATACTTTGTTGAAGTTGCCAGCTATCATATCTACCATGTATTTGGGGTGGTTCCGCTACCATGTGACCGTTCCCCTTACAATAGAAGCACTTAGTCTCGAGGTTTGGGTTCAACCATGGGTTCCTTCATCAGAGCGACAACAGGTTTGCCATTCATGAAGTTTCCCTTCTAGCCCTTACCCTTCTGAAACCAGTGGTCTTGTTAAACCATCAACACTTGATGCTCCTTCTTGATTTCTACTTTCGCGGTCTTAATAACCGCTAATAGCTCCGGGATCATCTCCATCCTTTGCATGTCATAGTTTATCACGAAGTTCTAGTAGCTTGGTGATAGTGTCTAGAGAATTCCGTCAACCACTATCTCATCTGGAAGATTAACTCCCACTTGGTTCAAGTGATTTTAGCACCCAGACATTCTGAGCACACGCTCACTAGTTGAGCTATTCTCCTCCATCTTTTTGGCGAAGGAACTTGTCAGAGGTATCATACCTCTCAACACGGGCATGAGCCTGAAATCCAAATTTCAGCTCTTAGAACATCTCATATGTTCCATGGCGTTCAAAACGTCATTGGAATCCCGATTCTAAGCCGTAAAGTATGGTGCACTAAACTATCAAGTAGTCATCAGGACGTGTCTCTCAGGTGTTCACAACATCCACAGACAACGTTGTAGGGGTTTGCACATCGAGCGGTGCATCAAAGACGTAAGCTTTCTGTGCAGCAGTGAGGACACTCCTCGGACTACGGACCCAGTCCGCATCCTTGCTTACAATATCTTTCAACTTAGTCTTTCTCTAGGATCGTATTAAACAGGGAGCTACAACGCAATTATTGGTCTACAACATAATTTGCGAAGACAACTTAGACTATTGTTCATGACAATGAAGTTCATCTAATGAACTCCCACTCAGATAGACATCTCCCTAGTAATCTAAGTGACACATGATCCGAATCGACTAGGCCGTGTCCGATCATCACGTGAGACGGACTAGTCATCAACGGTGAACATCTTCATGTTGATCGTATCTTCTATACGACTCATGTTCGACCTTTCGGTCTTCCGTGTTCCGAGGCCATGTCTGTACATGCTAGGCTCGTCAAGTGAACCCTAAGTGTATCGCGTGTGTAAATCTGGCTTACACCCGTTGTATGCGAACGTTAGAACTTATCACACCCGATCATCACGTGGTGCTTCGGAACAACGAACCTTAGCAACGGTGCACAGTTAGGGGGAACACAATTCTTGAGATTTTAGTGAGAGATCATCTTATTCACTACCGTCGTTCTAAGCAAATAAGATGTAAAACATGATAAACATCACATGCAATCAAATAGTGACATGATATGGCCAATATCATTTTGCTCCTTTTGATCTTCATCTTCGGGGCTCCATGATCATCATCGTCACCGGCATGACACCATGATCTCCATCATCGTGTCTTCATGAAGTCGTCTCGCCAAACATTACTTCTACTACTATGGCTAACATTTAGCAATAAAGTAAAGTAATTACATGGCGTTATTCAGTGACACGCAGGTCATACAATAAATAAGACAACTCCTATGGCTCCTGCCGGTTGTCATTCTCATCGACATGCAAGTCGTGATTCCTATTACAAGAACATGATCAATCTCATACATCACATATATATCATTCATCACATCCTTTTGGCCATATCACATCACACGGCACATGCTGCAAGAACAAGTTAGACGTCCTCTAATTGTTGTTGCAAGTTTTTACGTGGCTGCTATAGGTTTCTAGCAAGAACGTTTCTTACCTACGCCAAAACCACAACGTGATATGCCAATTTCTATTTACCCTTCATAAGGACCCTTTTCATCGAATCCGATCCGACTAAAGTAGGAGAGACAGACACCCGCTAGCCACCTTATGCAACTAGTGCATGTCAGTCGGTGGAACCTGTCTCACGTAAGAGTACGTGTAAGGTCGGTCCGGGACGCTTCATCCCACGATGCCGCCGAATAAAGATAAGACTAGTAACGGCAAGAGAATTGACATGATCTACGCCCACAACTACTTTGTGTTCTACTCGTGCAAGATACTACGCATAGACCTAGCTCATGATGCCACTGTTGGGGATCGTAGCAGAAAATCAAAATTTTTCCTACGCATCACCAAGATCTATCTATGGAGTAATCTAGCAACGAGCATAAAGGGGAGTGCATCTACATACCCTTGTAGATCGCGAGCGGAAGCGTTCAAGAGAACGGGGATGATGGAGTCGTACTCGTCGTGATCCAAGTCACCGATGATCCTAGCGCCGAACGGACGGCACCTCCGTGTTCAACACACGTACGGAGCGGGGACTTCTCCTCCTTCTTGATCCAGCAAGGGGGGAGGAGAGGTTGATGGAGATCCAGCAGCAAGACGGCGTGGTGGTGGAAGTAGCGGGATTCCAGCAGGGCTTCGCCAAGCGCTGCGGGAGGAGGGAGATGTGTCACGGGAGGGAGAGGGAGGCGCCAGGGCTTGGGGTGCGGCTCCCATGCGCCTCCCCACTATATATAGGGGTGGAGGGGGCTGGTTTCTTGCCCTCCAAGTCCATTGGGGCGTTGGCAAAGGTGGGGGAAAGAAATCCCATCATTTCCTTTCCCCACCGATTGTTATCCCCCCTTTTTAGGGATCTTGATCTTATCCCTTCGGGATATGATCTTATTCCTTCTAAGGGGGGATCTTGGTGCGCCTTGACCAGGGGTGTGGGGCCTTGCCCCCACTACCCACGTTCATGTGGGTCCCCCCATGCAGGTGGGCCCCACTTCGGAACCTTCTAGAACCTTCCCGGTACAATACCGAAAAATCGCGAACATTTTCCGGTGGCCAAAATAGGACTTCCTATATATAAATCTTTACCTCCGGACCATTCCGGAACTCCTTGTGACGTCCGGGATCTCATCCGGGACTCCGAACAACTTTCGGGTTTCCGCATACTTATATCTCTACAACCCTAGCGTCACCGAACCTTAAGTGTGTAGACCCTACGGGTTCGGGAGACACGCAGACATGACCGAGACGACTCTCTGGTCAGTAACCAACAGCGGGATCTGGATACCCATGTTGGCTCCCACATGCTCCACGATGATCTCATCGGATGAACCACGATGTCAAGGATTCAATCAATCCCGTATACGATTCCCTTTGTCTATCGGTATAGCACTTGCCCGAGATTCGATCGTCGGTATACCGATACCTTGCTCAATCTCGTTACCAGCAAGTCTCTTTACTCGTTCCGTAACACATCATCCCGTGATCAACTCCTTGATCACATATTGTGCACATTATGATGATGTCCTACCGAGTGGGCCGAGAGATACCTCTCCGTCATACGGAGTGACAAATCCCAGTCTCGATTCGTGCCAACCCAACAGACACTTTCGGAGATACCTGTAATGCACCTTTATAGCCACCCAGTTACGTTGTGACGTTTGGTACACCCAAAGCATTCCTACGGTATCCGGGAGTTGCACAATCTCATGGTCTAAGGAAAATATACTTGACATATAGAAAAGCTTTAGCATACGAACTACACGATCTGTGCTAGGCTTAGGATTGGGTCTTGTCCATCACATCATTCTCCTAATGATGTGATCCCGTTATCAACGACATCCAATGTCCATGGTCAGGAAACCGTAACCATCTATTGATCAACGAGCTAGTCATCTAGAGGCTTACTAGGGACATGGTGTTTGTCTATGTATCCACACATGTATCTGAGTTTCCTATCAATACAATTCTAGCATGGATAATAAACAATTATCATGAACAAGGAAATATAATAATAACCAATTTATTATTGCCTCTAGGGCATATTTCCAACAGTTCAACCACCCCTCCATGGGCTACTGTTCATCCAGCCCTCCACCGTCTACTGTTCATCCAGCCCTCCACGGGTTGGTCCTGTTCATCCAGCCCTCCACGGTGTCCTGTTCATCCAGCTCCAACCAGCTCGATCGACCGGGGTCCTGCCCATCCAGAGGCAACACCACGGGGTCCTGTTCAGCCACCCCCACCGGGAACTGTTCATCCAACACCCCCCTAGCAATGCTCACTGTTCATGCAGAGGCAGAATCGATCGGCTTCAGTTAGCAGCAGTAGCGAAGGAATCGCTCGATTGGGTTCAGTTAACAGCCATCGATCGATCGCTCGGGTTGAGTAATGCGTAGCCTGCAGTGCAATCGCTCGGGTTCAGTTAGAGCCCAACACCTCGCTCGGGTTCAGTTAGAGCCCAATGCCTCGCACCCATGCGCGTGCGTGTATGAGAGAAACACGCATCTCTCGGCCCCGACCACCCACAGTAACCGGGAACACCCCGATATTTTCCTCGCCCTCGCTTCTACCAAGTTTTTTCCATCGTGGACGGCCCAAAGAATGTCATGCAGCTGCGTCTTCGGACCGCCCAGGACGAAAAGCCCATTTTCTCTCATGATTTTTTGTCATAGAAGTAGGACCCCACCACATCTATGATGATACCGGGTTTTTTCACAATTATCATCATAGAAATGTCATAAGTATGACAGAAAAAAGTTTCGTTCGGCCCAAAATGTCACGGATGTGTCTTTTTTTTTGTAGTGCAAGCCAGTCGATAAGATTTAATTTATAAGTGTGTGAGCGAACAAGTCTGGTACCAATTCCACTATTCTCTCATATCGCATTGAGCGACATGGGATACACTCTCAACTTTGGGAAAAGGTATCTTGGTATTGTTTATCTCATTTCCTACTCACCCTCTACTCGAGTCTTGTGATAAATAGACAAAGCACATCATCTTCGGTCTTCGACATCGATGACGTGAACAACTACAACCACACGCAAACCATCGGACTACAACGAGCAATGCAAGAGCTCCTCGACAACATCGCCATCGACTTCCGACACATGGTGGCTAACTATAAGTCTTCTTCCACTTCATCATCTTCTCGATAGCGATGTTCAAGTCACAAGTCTTCGAAGCGAGCAAACGATGCAAGCGGAAGTCGTCCACGTCCACATCTCCATGGTGACCATCGTGATCACCATCATCATGAAGATGCTCGACATGCGCAAGCCGACAGGTCCAAACAAGCTCTACTTCACGCCAAGGCCACGCTTCATGAGCACAAGAGAAAACTGCGAGACAAGCATAACCAAGAAGGAGCCATGGCTACAACCTCCACTTTGGCATCTTCGCCAAATCTTCTCAAGGCATCTTCGCCTTTGGATGTACGACATCTGCGCCTACTTTCCGTGAGTTCGCCTACATCGACATCTTCAACGACAAGGCGACCACCTATGAGTGAGGGCGACTTTTCCATCTTCGGAAGCCCCCCACATCATATGAGCCTTCTACAAAAAGACGGCGACAAGATGATTGAGCATGGGATTTTCCCTTCGGTCATGGACGAGAGTGTTGGTGTGCCATCTTCGGCCTTCATACACGACGATGACTATGAGACAGTTGAGCATGGGATTTTCCCTTCGACCACGGCGGCGTATGGTGATGAGTTGAGAGACTTGAGCCACCATATTGAGAGTGAGAGTGACTTCACCACTAGCACCATATATGATGAGATGCCCCATTTCAGATGTGAGGAGAGCCACCACCTCCACCACTTGAGTGAGATGAGTGACTCCACCATATATGACTTTGAGTGCACTGCCTTTAGGGACTCGGTGAGCCACCACATAGAGGGACTGAGATAGTTGATAGGTCATGAGAGGCCACCTTCAACACTAATGACTTGACCTCTACCTCTATTGTGTCTTCTCATTTGGTGCTAGGTCCGATTTATGATGACGCGCCGATCCGTGACAACTTTGTCCTTCCAATGGACAAGACGATGGCCATGGTGGACTATGATGCACCCCGCACATGTTCCGTCAAGATGAAGATGATGACCACCATTTGCTCTTTCCCACCTAACCTACACCACATGAGTGGAATGGGAAAGGTAACAAAGGTGAAGGTGATGCTCTCGCCCCACTAGCGGACTATCTTGACAATGATTGCTTGCATGATGTTGACACACCTATTGCCATGCTTCATGCTAGTGCAACTTCCTCATGTCTTGACTTACCTATTTATGATGAATATGATGATGAGCATGTTGAGTTGCCTAGTTGTGATGCTATGCTCCATAGGATATCATGTGAAAATTCTTTTGGTCACATCATGTTCGACAACCCTCTATACTTGTCATATGCTATGAGTGAGATCTCCGATATTGCATCATTTCAATTTCAACATAGTAACTATGCATGCCAAATTAAAGTGAATCCCATTTGCACTTGTGGCGTAGATGACAAGATGATGGTGATTGGCTTTTGTTTCTCTTGCGATGATATTGCCATGCTTCCTTTACATGATTTGCGCAATTCATCTACTCTGACATGCCATGATCACATAGTACTTCATATTCATTTTTTTGGATGTCGTATATTTTCTCCATGTGTTGTTTCCACTCATGCTCATGAGGAGACCCCCATACTTTCCTCATACTAACTAGGAGATATTGATGCATTCCATACATTGCATCATTACCTTGATTGTGTGCACCATATGCATCCCATAAATAACATTGCTCTATACATTTCTTGTGATGCATTACACATATTGAGTCTCCATTATGCCATACATAAGAACAAACCCCTCATGATAGATGACATGTTATATATCACACATTTCATTTATTTGAGCATTGGCTATTTTGTGCTAACCACCACACGCACGTGCGCATCATGATGGATGATGTGTACATATACCACGCACCCTCAATTTTTTCTTTCTCTTTGTTTTGTGTAGGTACTCACCAATACTTGTCAACCTCTCAATCCCACGAGTTTACAAAACGATCTCTTGAGAGCAATGACGATTTGGGATCCCGTGGACTGTCTCTATCACCATTCTCTTCGCACAACCTCTACGTGCATCTCTTTTATTTGTCTCTCACACGACTATGGAATATTTACCACTTGTTACATCATGCCCATTTCCTCGTGTTCACCGTGCATGTTATGACTCTTTACATGACTTTGCCATGCAATTGTGACCCTTGCTTGCAAATACCCATGATTTTCAATTATGCTATTCATATGTCTATTTGCATGCTTGGTGGAGATACTAGTTGCTTTTCCCATGATTTCTTTGAGTCCCACGCTATTAATCACACCGCCAAGCATCACTTGCATGATCACATACTCACATTGAGCATCATTTACCATGTTCATTCTTTTGATACACCATCCCATTACGAAATCATATTGCACAATGGTAGCGTTTGCAACTTCTTGCACAATGAGCTTGATCACATGAATGCATTGTATGCCATGCTATTTCATTTTGCTACAATTCATGCTCATTGCCACTACCGATTTCATTGGACGGACTCATGCTTAAATTATGGACACCTTGCGTACGCTATCCATTGTATTTCCAAGTGTCCCTTGTGTTTGCTCTTTTTGCATGTCTACCATTCCGATGACATCTTGGAGTACTTTTCTCGCGGCATGACATACACCTCGTCCAACTACAAGTCCATCCATGCCTACCGTGTATATGACGATATTGTTTACGATTCGAGGATGGAGCTTCCCCAAGGGGGAGGAGTTGATGCGGAGCATCCTATGGCTATCTCCATATACACCGTCATAGCACCTCATGCCCCAAGTGGACCTAAGGTGAACCGGCTCCTCTTCAAGTTTGACAATGTATATCCATTGGACATGGTCGCTACCTCACCACGAACATTGTGCATCACTAGGTACGAGGACAACCATCACCAAGAAGCTATGGAGCACCACCAAGCCCACAGAGCAAGAGAAGGAAGAAGAGGACTCGAAGACACGAAGAGAGCCAGACCTCCTGGACACCCCAGGTGCTCGGAATTCTTGTGCCCGGGTGCCCGGCCACCGCATGATACATCTCCAACGTATCTACTTTTCCAAACCCTTTTGCCCTTGTTTTGGACTCTAACTTGCATGATTTGAATGGAACTAACCCGGACTGACGATGTTTTCAGCAGAATTACCATGGTGTTGTTTTTGTGCAGAAATAAAAAGTTCTCAGAATGACCTGAAACATCTTCAACAACAAGGCGACACCTATGAGTGAGGGCGAAATATCAGACACCTATGAGTGAGAGCGACATAACAGATTCAATAGCATGAGTAGGCGAACCCTCAGGCACAACAGGCAATTCATATCTATTGGGAGAAGCTTCATCATCACTTTCATAAATTGAATTTAATTACTAAGTTGAGATATAGAGTTAGGGAGAATGCAAATATTGAAACTGGTGATATTTGTGAAAGTGATGATGAAGCTTCTCCCAATAGATATGAATTGCCTGTTGTGCCTGAGGGTTCGCCTACTCATGCTATTGAATCTGATATGTCGCTCTCACTCATAGGTGTCTGATATGTCGCCCTCACTCATAGGTGTCGCCTTGTTGTTGAAGATGTTTCAGGTCATTCTGAGAACTTTTTATTTCTACACAAAAACAACACCATGGCAATTCTGCTGAAAACAGCAACAGTCCGGGTTAGTTCCATTCAAATCATGCAAGTTAGAGTCCAAAAGAAGGGCACAAGGGTTTGGAAAAGTAGATACATTGGAGACGTATCATGCGGCGGCCGGGCACCCGGGCACAAGATGGCCGAGCACCCGGGGTGTCCAGGAGGTCTGGCTCTCCTCGTATCTTCGAGTCCTCTTCTTCCTTCTCTTGCTCTGTGGGCTTGGTGGTGCTCCATAGCTTCTTGGTGATGGTTGTCCTCGTACCTAGTGATGCACAATGTTCGTGGTGAGGTAGCGACCATGTCCAATGGATATACATTGTCAAACTTGAAGAGGAGCGGGTTCACCTTAGGTCTACTTGGGGCATGAGGTGCTATGACGGTGTACATGGAGATAGCCATAGGACGCTCCGCATCAACTCCTCCCCCTTGGGGAAGCTCTGTCCTTGAATCATAAACAATATCGTCATATACACGGTAGGCATGGATGGACTTGTAGTTGGACGAGGTGTATGTCACGCCGCGAGCAAAGTACTCCAAGATTTCATCGGAATGGCAGACATGCAAAAAGAGCAAACACAAGGGACACATGGAAATACAATGGTTAGCGTACGCAAGGTGTCAATAATTTAAGCACGAGTCCGTCCAATGAAATCGGTACTGGCAATGAGCATGAATTGTAGCAAAATGAAATAGCATGGCATACAATGCATTCATGTGATCAAGCTCATTGTGCAAGAAGTTGCAAACGCTACCATTATGCAATATGATGTCGTAATGGGATGGCGTATCAAAAGCATGAACATGATAAATGATGCTCAATGTGAGTATGTGATCATGCAAGTGATGCTTGGCGGTGTGATTAATAGCGTGGGACTCAAAGAAATCATGGAAAAAGCTACTAGTATCTCCACCAAGCATGCAAATAGACATATGAATAGTATAATTGACAATCATGGGTATTTGCTAGCAAGGGTCACAATTGCATGGCAAAGTCATGTAAAGAGTCATAACATGCACGGTGAACACGAGGAAATGGGCATGATGTAACAAGTGGTAAATAGCCCATAGTCGTGTGAGAGACAAATAAAAGAGATGCACGTAGAGGTTGTGCGAAGAGAACGGTGATAGGGACAGTCCACGGGATCCCAAATCGTCATTGCTCTCAAGAGATCGTTTTGTAAACTCTTGGGATTGAGAGGTTGACAAGTATTGGTGAGTACCTACACAAAACAAAGAGAAAGAAAAAATTGTGGGTGCGTGGTATATGTACACATCATCCATCATGATGCGCACGTGCGTGTGGTGGTTAGCACAAAATAGCCAATGCTCAAATAAATGAAATGCGTGATATATAACATGTCATCCATCATGAGGGGTTTGTTCTTATGTATGGCATAATGGAGACTCAAATTGTGTAATGCATCACAAGAAATGTATAGAACAGTGTTATTTATGGGATGCATATGGTGCACATAATCAAGGTAATGATGCAAGGTATGGAATGCATCAATATCTCCTAGTTAGTATGGGGAAAGTATGGGGGTCTCCTCATGAGAATGAGTGGAAACAACACATGGAGAATATGTACGACATCCAAAAAAATGAATATGCGGTACTATGTGATCATGGCATGGCAGAGTAGATGAATTGCGCAAATCATGTAAAGGAAGCATGGCAATATCATCGCAAGGGAAACAAAAGCCAATCACCATCATCTTGTCATCTACGACACAAGTGCAAATGGGATTTACTTTAATTTGGCATGCATAGTTACCATGTTGAAATTGAAATTATGCAATATCGGAGATCTCACTCATAGCATATGACAAGTATAGAGGGTTGTCGAACATGATGTGACCAAAAGAATTTTCACATGATATCCTATGGAGCATAGCATCACAACTAGGCAACTCAACATGCTCATCATCATATTTATCATAAATAGGTAAGTCAAGACATGAGGAAGTTGCACTAGCATGAAGCATGGCAGTAGGTGTGTCAACATCATGCAAGCAATCATAGTCAAGATAGTCCGCTAGTGGGGCGAGAGCATCACCTTCACCTTTGTTACCTTTCCCATTCCACTCATGTGGTGTAGGTGAGATGGGAAAGTCCAAATCGTGGTCATCATCTTCATCTTGACGGAACATGTGCGGGGTGCATCATAGTCCACCATGGCCATCGTCTTGTCCATTGGAAGGACGAAGTCATCACGGATCGGCGCATCATCATAAATCGGACCTAGCACCAAATGAGAAGACACAATAGAGGTAGAGGTCAAGTTGTTAGTGTTGAAAGTGGCCTCCCATGACCTATCAACTATCTCACTCCCTCTATATGGTGGGTCACTCAGTCCCTAAAGGTCAGTGCACTCAAAGTCATATATGGTGGAGTCACTCATCTCACTCAAGTGGTGGAGGTGGTGGCTCTCCTCACATGTGAAATGGGGCATCTCATCATATATGGTGCTAGTGGTGAAGTCACTCTCACTCTCAATATGGTGGCACAAGTCTCTCAACTCATCACCATACGCAGCCATGGTCGAAGGAAAAATCCCATGCTCAACTGTCGCATAGTCATCGTCGTGTATGAAGGCCGAAGATGGCACACCAACACTCTCGTCCATGACCGAAGGGAAAATCCCATGCTCGATCATCTTGTCGGCGTCATTTTGTAGAAGGCTCATATGATGTGGGGGGCTTCTGAAAGATGGAAAAGTCGCCCTCACTCATAGGTGGTCGCCTTGTCGTTGAAGATGTCGATGTAGGCGAACTCATGGGAAGTAGGCGCAGATGTCGTACGTCCAAAGGCGAAGATGCCTTGAGAACACTTGGCGAAGATGCCAAAGTGGAGGTTGTAGCCATGGCTCCTTCTTGGTTATGCTTGTCTCGCGGTTTTCTCTTGTGCTCATGAAGCATGGCCTTGGCGTGAAGTAGAGCTCGTTCGGACCTGTCGGTTTGCACATGTCGAGCATGTTCTTGATGATGCCACTCATTGGTGTCGCCTTGATAATACTTGCATGTTGTGCCTGAGGGTTCGCCTACTCATGCTAGTAAATTTGCGACACCTACTCATGCTATTGAATCTGATATGTCGTATGTTCTTGATGATGCCACTTCTGCTATGTATGATGAAAATACTTCTATGCTTGATAATACTGTGCCACTAGGTGAATTTCTAGATGAACAAATTGCTAGAGTTAGGGAGAATGCAAATATTGAAACTAATGATATTTATGAAAGTGATGATGGAGCTTCTCCCAATAGATAGGAATTGCCTGTTGTGCCTGAGGGTTATGTTATGGACACAAGAAATTGCTAGAGACTTTCTTGCTTGCAATGATAGATATGATCTTAAGAAATTACTAGCTAAGCTCAAAGAAAAGTCCTTGAATGCTAGAATGAAACATGACCCTGCTTTCTCTACTTCACCTATCTGTGTCACTCATAAGGATTATGAATTCTCTGTTGATCCAGAGTTAATTACTTTGGTTGAATCTGATCCTTTCCATGGCTATGAATCTGAAACTGTTGTGGCACATCTTAGTAAGTTGAATGATATAGCCACCCTGTTTACCAATGACGAAAATATTCGTTATTACTATATCCTTAAGTTATTTCCTTTCTCATTAAAGGGTGATACTAAGACTTGGTTTAATTCTCTTGATCCTGGTTGTGTGCGTAGTCCCCAGGATATGATGTATTACTTCTCTGCTAAATATTTTCCCGCTCATAAGAAACAAGCTACCTTATGGGAAATATATAACTTTGTGCAAACTGAAGAAGACAGTCTCCCACAAACTTGGGGGAGGCTTCTCCAATTACTTAATGCTTTGCCTGATCATCCTCTTGAGATGCATGATATACTTGATGTCTTTTATAATGGACTACCCGAAGCTTCTAGAGACCACATGGATAGTTGTGATGGTTGTGTTTCAATGGAAAGAACAGTTGAACAAGTTGAATTACTATTGAATAATATGGTGGCCAATGAAAATAATTGGACACTTCCTGAACCAACCCCTAAGCCTACTCCGAAGAAAAGAGGTGTTCTATTTCTCAGTCCTGAAGATATGCAAGAGGCAAAGATAAGAAAAAGGTATTAAAGCTGAAGATGTTAAGAATTTACCACCTATTGAAGAAATACATGGTCTTGATAACCCGGCACAGGTAGTAAAGGTAAATTCTCTTTATAGGTTTGATGAAGGTGACATTCCTCGTTATAAGTCTGCTAGCCAATGCTTAAATGAGTTTGACAATTTCATTGTGAAACAAGAAAACTTCAATGCTTATGTTGGTAGACAATTACAACACAATGCTTATATGATTGAATGCTTGAGTGATTATCTGTCTAGAGCTAAAGGTGAACTGAAACTTAATAGTATACATGCTTCTATGGTCACCACTCAAGTAGAACAAGTACTAAAGTCTCAGAATGATTTGCTCAATGAATTAAATAGTAAGAATAATGATAATGCCATTAGAGTTGTGACTAGAGGTGGTAGAATGACTCAGGAACCTCTGTATCCTAAAGGCCACCCTAATAGGATTGAGAAAGATTCTCAAAGAGGTAATTTAGATGCACCTAGTTCTTCTAAGAAGAAGAAAAAGAAAAATGATAGAACTTTGCATGCTTCTAGTGAACCTGTAGCTGACAGACCTGAGAATCCCAATGATATATCTGTTTCTGATGCTGAAACACAATCTGGTAATGAACATGAACCTAGTGATAATATTAATGATGATGTTCATGATGATGCTCAACCTAGCAATGATAATGATGTAGAGATTGAACCTGTTGTTGATCTTGATAACCCACAATCAAAGAATCAACGTTATGATAAGAGATACTTTGTTGCTAGGAAGCACGGTAGGGAAAGAGAATCATGGTTCGGAAACCCATGCCTTTTCCTCCGAAACCATCCAAGAAAAAGGATGATGAGGATTTTGAGTGCTTTGCTGAAGTGATTAGACCTATCTTTTTGCGTATGCGTTTGATTGATGTGCTTAAAACAAATCCTTACGCCAAGTATATGAAGGATATTATTACCATTAAAAGAAAGATACTTGAAGTAAAATTTCCACCGCGCTTGCCAATTACACTTTCAAAGGTGGAATACCTAAGAAACTAGGAGACCCAGGAGTACCTACTATACCTTGCTCAATTAAGAAAAACTATGTTAAAACTGCTTTATGTGATTTTGGAGCCGGTGTTAGTGTTATACCTCTCTCTTTATATAGTAGACTTGACTCGAGTAAGTTCACACCTACCGAAATATCTTTGCAAATGGCTGATAAATCAACTGCTATACCTGTCAGTATTTGTGAGGATGTGCCTCTTGTAGTTGCAAATGTTACTATTCTAACGGACTTTGTTATACTTGATATTCCCGAGGACGATAGTATGTCTATTATTCTTGGAAGACCCTTTTTGAATACTATAGGGGCTGTTATTGATTTCAACAAAGGCAATGTCACTTTTCATGTCAATGGTAATGAGCATACGGTACACTTTCCGAGGAAACAACCTCAGGTCCACAGTATCAATTATATTGGAAAATTTTCAACTATAACTATTGGAGGTTTAGAATTTCCTCTTCCTACTATCAAGAAGACATATGACATTCTTATTGTTGGGGACATACATATTCCCATTGAGGTAACCTAGTGTTGTTCGACAATTCTCCGGTTTCATGTTACTCGGAAAGAGTTTATTAACAAGACCTGATCAACCTTGTTAATGGATTCCTTTTGATGAGCATGGGATAGGTGAATCCAGATAGCACAACCTTCTGTACCCCCCTTTTACTTTTTGTTAATTACGATAAATAAAACAAAAATAGTATTTTCTATCTATTTCCAGACTTACCCGTGCAATACAAAATACCCCAAAAATAAAAGTTCTCCAAATGCCATGAAAATGAAATATGATTTTTTCTAGAATATTTGAAAAATATGGCACAGAACACACAGCGAGGGGAGCCAGCACCTGGGCACGAGGGTCCAGGGCGCGCCCCCTGCCTCGTGGGCCCTACGTGGCCCCCCTCCACTTATTCCCGCACCCACACTCTTCTTCTTCCTCTCAAAAAAATCACCAACCAGCTCAAACCCGAGTTCTAGCTCATCTTGCTGCCATTTTCGATCTCCTTGCTCAAAGCACCATTCACCAAACTGTTTGGGGAGATTGTTCCTTGGTATGTGACTCCTCCATTGGTCCAATTAGTTTTTGTTCTAGTGCTCTATTTATTGCAAATTTATGCTGCTGTGGTGACCTTGATCTTGAGCTTGCATGTCAAATTTTCTTGGTCCCAAGTAGTTCTAATGCATGATATAGTCTCTAGGCACTTATAGGACTTGTTGCTATCAACCTTGTTGAGTTTGGTTAACTTTTATTTTGAGTTACTAAAAATTTCAGAAAATTTCAGAAAAATGCATTGGAAAAACTTCCAAGGTGGTTCTTCAAGGAAGCAAGAACCGAGGCTCGCGTTCCGTGAGACGTACGATGAACTACCAAGGGATGCTGACATGCGGCCTTGTGAATGGCCGTCAGATGACTTCATGGATCAAGCAAAAGGAAGATACACTATAACTATGGAGGAGGCAAATGGGTATTATAATATGATAGAAGCAGCCTGCCTTCGAGCTGCAGCTCAGCATGCAGTAGCTGCTGCATCTCAGTACAACCCCAACTACGACTTTGGATATCCGTCAGGCCAATACTGGCCATAGACCAACTTATGCCAAAAGCCAAAGCTTGGGGGAGTACGTGTTTCTCACCGACTTTGCATTCATGTTCACACTTATTCTAGCTGTCGGTGCTCACACTCTTTCTTTGTACCATCCATGTTTAGTTTCAATTTCTTTTTCTTACTCTTTTTCTCGTGTGCTAGAAAAACCTTAAGAAAAACAAAAAATAATTAGTTGTAGCTTCTAGCTAGTTTACTTTCCTGGTAGTAGTAACTAAAAGAGAACCCAAAAAGATTTCATGTTCTTCTTTTGCTTGTTGGGAGCTTTGCCGTGTAAATAGTTTCTTTTCTTTTTTTAGGGGTTAATAGTAGAAGACCATAATTGAAAATTCTTAGCGGCTCTCATATGCTGTATTGTTGATTTAACCTTGAGCCATATTACCTTGTCTTCTCTCTTGTATTAAATGTCTATAGATTCCAGCTTAGTCCAATACATGTGCACTATTATTATTATCCACACTATTCGGCTATGCGAGTGAAAGGCAATAAGGATGATATATGATGAACTAATTGAGATGAGAAAAGCTGGTATGAACTCGACCTCTCTCGTTTTCGTAAATATGATAGTTCATCATTCCTGATTCAGCTTGTTATGAATGAAACATGCTTGCAATGACAATTAGAGATCATAGCTGCTTATGCCATGCTTAATTAGCTGAGAGTTTATAATGGTCTATCTTGCGTGCCAACATGATATTAAAATCGTTGTGATGTGGTATGATGGGGTGGTATCCTCCTTTGAACGATTTAAGTGATCTGACTTGGCACATGTTCACGCATGTAGTTGAAACAAATCAACATAGCCTCCACGATATTTATGTTCATGGTGAATTATATCCTACTGATGCCTGCATTCATTGTTGATTAATTTAATGCATGTTCATGACCGTTGTTGCTCTCTAGCTGGTCGCTTCCTAGTCTCTTTCTAGCCTTCACCTGTACTAAGCGGGAATACTGCTTGTGCATCCACTTCCATAAACCCCAAAGTTATTCCACATGAGTCCACCATACCTTCCTATATGCGGTATTTACCTGGCGTTCGAAGTAAATTTGTATGTGCCAAACTCTAAACCTTCAAATGAAATTCTGTTTTGTATGCTCGAACAGCTCATGTATCAACTAGGGTTGTCTATATCTTCCATGCTAGGTGGGTTATTCTCACGATGAGTGGACTCCACTCATCATTCATGAGAAAATGGCTGGTATTCAGGATGCCCAGTCCCATGCTCAAATCATAATAATTAAACAAAACTCCCCAGGGCTGTTGCTCGTTCGGACGATACCCGTTGTTTCGGGCTTGCCGTGGATTTTGCTTGTTGGTGGGGGAGTATAAACTTTACCATTTTGTTTGGGAACCGCCTATAATGTGCGTAGGATGGGAGATATCGAAATTCTTGGTTGTTATGTTGACAATGAAAGTATACCGCTCAAAATGTTATTAATCTCTATTTAAAAATCGAGCTCTGGCACCTCTACAAATCCCTGCTTCCCTCTGCGAAGGGCCTATCTATTTACTTTTATGCAGAGTCATCATCCTCTTATAAAAGAGCACCAGTAGGAGAGCACCTCTGTCATTTGCATGTATCACTATTAATTTGCATTGAGTATGATCATGACTGGATCTCTTTTACCATGAATTACAATGTCTAGTCAGTCCTTTATCTTTAAAGGTGCTCTACATTTATGTTTTGCGGTCTCAGAAAGGGCTAGCGAGATACCATCTTGTTATATCATATCATGATTGTTCTGAGAAAGTGTTGTCATCCGAGGTTTATTATTATTGCTCGCTAGTTGATTATGCCATTGATGTGAGTAGTCTTGAGACCTGAAAGTTATTGTGAATGTGGTTAGTTCATGATCTTGTTGAAAACCTGAATGCTGGCTTACATATTTACAACAACAAGAGCAAACAGAGTTTGTCAAAGTTTTTCTTTATCACTTTTAGTTTATGAATTGAATTGCTTGAGGACAAGCAAAGGTTTAAGCTTGGGGGAGTTGATACGTCTCCAACGTATCTACTTTTCCAAACCCTTTTGCCCTTATTTTGGACTCTAACTTGCATGATTGGAATGGAACTAACCCGGACTGACGCTGTTTTCAGCAGAATTACCATGGTGTTGTTTTTGTGCAGAAATAAAAAGTTCTCGAAATTACCTGAAAATCCACGGAGAATTATTTCTGAAAATATAAAAAATATCTGCAAGAAGATCCAGACCAGGGGGCCGACACCCTGTCCACGAGGGTGGGGGCGCCCCCCCCTAGGGCGCGCTCCCTGCCTCGTGGCTCCCTGGTGCTCAACCGACGTATCCCCAAATCCCATATATTCACTTCCGCGGAGAAAAAGAATCAAGGAGAAAGAATTATCACGTTTCACGAGACGGAGCCGCCGCCAAGCCCTAATCTCTCTCGGGAGGGCTGATTTGGAGTCCGTTCCCGGCTCCGGAGAGTGGAGATCGTCTCCATCGTCATCGTCAACCTTCCTCCATCACCAATTCCATGATGCTCACCGCCGTGCATGAGTAATTCCATCGTAGGCTTGCCGGACAGTGATGGGTTGGATGGCATCTATCATGTAATCGAGTTAGTATTGTTAGGGTTTGATCCCTAGTATCCACTATGTTCTGAGATTGATGTTTCTATGACTTTGCTGTACTTAATGCTTGTCACTAGGGCCCGAGTGCCATGATTTCAGATCTGAACCTATTATGTTTTCATGAATATATGTGTGTTCTTGATCCTATCTTGCAACTCTATAGTCACCTACTATGTGTTATGATCCGGCAACCCTGAAGTGACAATAGTTGGGACCACTCCCGATGATGACCATAGTTTGAGGAGTTCATGTATTCACTTTGTGTTAATGCTTTTTTCCGGTACTCTATTAAAAGGAGGCCTTAATATCCCTTAGTTTCCAATAGGAACCCGCTGCCACGGGAGGGTAGGACAAAATATGTCATGCAAGTTCTTTTCCATAAGCACGTATGACTATATTCGAAATACATGCCTACATTGCATTGATGAACTGAAGCTAGTTCTGTGTCACCCTAGGTTATAACTTCTACATGATAAATTGCATCCGACATAATTTCCCATCACCGATCCAATGCCTACGAGCTTTTCATATATTGCTTGTTGTTTATTTACTTTTCCACTGCTACTATCACAAAAACTACAAAAACACTATTGTTACTTTTATTGCTGCTACCGCCACTATCATATTACATTGCTACTAAACTATCTTGCTGCAGATACTAAGTTTCGAGGTGTGGTTGAATTGACAACTCAGCTGCTTGTACTTGAGAGTATTCTTTGGCTACCCTTGTGTCGAATCTATAAATTTGGGTTGAATACTTTACCCACGAAAATTGTTGTGATCCCCTACACTTGTGGGTTATCACCGCATGGGCATCGCCCCAGCCCACTCCAAGTGTCCGGCCCCCTGGCACCAGGTGCCCGGCCACCACTTGGGCCACGCCCAGCTCGCCCACGAGCGCCCGGGTCCTCAACCCCGGGTGCCCGGCCCGCACCGCACTAGCCACCAGCCCCGCCCGGGTGCCCGGCCTTGGCCCGCCCAGCCACCAGCGGCCACCCCGGGGGCCCGGTCCTCCAACATGTCGGCTCCCATGCATGGTCCGTGTGCCCAGACCTCTTCGCCCCCGGTGCCCGGCCTTTCCCGGTTTATTTCCGTTTTAGGGTCATTTGGGACCTTTGTATCCCTCTTTCCCCCAATCCCGCCTCTAGGCTATATATACTCTTCCCCTAGCTCACTTGGAGGACAGCAAAGATAGCAAAGTAGATGTGAGATATTTGTGAGCTTTGCTCCTTCCCTCTTGTGGGTCAAGACCTGTTTAGGGAAGAATCCTTGTGGATTATCAAGACCCCTTCTAGGGAAGCATCCCGATCATAGGGTCATCAAGACCTCTCTCCTCATAGTATTGGGATGGACTCTATCGTGTATCCATGTTCCTCTTGTTGTTCTTGTACCTTTTTGGATTTTGTGTGTATGTGAGTCTAGTGGATGTGTGATTTGGGTTTGTTCTGGAGTGTTTCTCTTGTGGTCTTGCCTTTGTGCTCATCTTGTTCTTGGGGATTCACCTCCAATTCGTGAAAGATCTCCACCTAGGGTTCCACCCTACAACAGGCGCGGTGCTGGCATTTCCCCTAAAAAGATAAGATATTGGGCGCAAGTCATGTTACAGACTCACCTCCGCATGTGACACCAGGACACGTCGCGTCGTCACCTGCTATGTCTCGTTCCTTGCCTGGCTCGGCCTCGCGCTAACGTGGCAATGCGCTCGTTTGACATGCGCGGTGCAGTTATTCTGTTCCCCCCGCACACACCCGCACACCCTAAGATAGAAAATGGGGGCAAGTCCATACAAGGAAGATGTGTCAGTACAACTATGCCCCTCGGTGCGGTGCTGGGTTTTCACCTAAAAAGATAAGATAATGGGGGCAAGTCTATACAAGGAAGATCTGTCAGTACTGTCGGATTCAGGGCTCCGCAAAACCTGTTAAGTTCGAACACACGGGCGTGAACGAAGATGTCTCCCACTTACGTCTACCTAGCACCTCTCTCTCGTCTTGGTGGAAGGATTCAAACAAGCAACAAACAAACACACAAGAGTTTATCCATGTTCGGGCCACCGTGTGGTGTAAGACCCTAGTTCCTGCTTTGGTGGATTGGCTTTGGGAGAGCTAGTATATGAACTGATACAAGGGTTCCTGAGCTCAGGAGGCGAGCTCAGGAGGGTCAGGAGGCTAGTGTTCTTGCTCCTTGTGTGGTGGCAATGTCTGTGAGTCGATCCCCCTTCTCAGTGGTAATCCTAGCTACTTATATAGGCGGCCACGGTCCTCTTCCCCCGAAATGTTTAGGAGGGAAGGGATTCCACAACGGCCATTTTTGAGCGGGAACACAAGGACGTTCCTACCCTGACAAAAGCAGTCTTCGCCTGCAAAAGGATCGGGCGATGACACGGTGGTGGGCTTGACGATGACATCCTTCTTGTCGTTCTTGCGGTCTTCGGTCTCGTTGCACCAATGAGGAAACCTTTGCCCCGCTCCTTGGGAACCAACGGCTGCGCTGTCTCCTTTCCACCGAAATGGCAACTGTGCCGCTGGCGGACGCTGGCACTCACTGGCGCGGTGCATCACTGCTGACATCACTGCCTCCTCCTGAGGCAGGCTTGGCCTTGGGTTCTCCGCCCCTCCGGAGCACCTTATCGAGGCTGCTCCTGAGGAGGTCTTGACGTCGTTCTCCTCATGAGGCCTGGCCCCTCGCGAGGGTCTCGAGCAGCTGGTCGATCAGCTGGGCCATACCAGGCCACCTGTAGGAGCGCGTCGCGGCCCACAGACAGGCAAGTCTGGGTACCGTGGTTCCCATGACGCCGACAGTAGCCCCCGGGCCCAAGGCGCGTGCGGAGTTGGCTTCGGGGCAAAGCCTTAGTTCAGGACGAAGCGCCGCGGGGCCCAGAAAGGCTGCGGGCTAGGCCGGCATGCGACGGTTGGATGGGACTTGGGCGGCCCCGCCTCCCATGCAATCTTGGTAGTTGTGCGCCGTGCTAGTCGCACGACTGGTAGGGCTTATTGCTGCCGCTTCTCCTTCTTTCCTCCTAATCGCCCCTCTTCTCTGCTTGGCTTCTCTGCCCCTTCCTACTTGCCGCCATGCTGCACGGGGCGAAGAGGAGAGGAGACGGGGAGGCTGCCGCGTCTCCGCGATACTCGAACCGACGCTTGGTCGCTCCGCCATAGTGAACCACGAGGGTCTGGACAAGGTGCGCCGCGTCTTGGCCGCCGCAACCAATAAGTGGGGACCGACCCGTGTCTGGCTCGCCTCCCGGCCGGTGAGGGAGCTTGGCGCCAACGACATCCAGCTTCATCTCCATGCTATCTTCGGGGGTCTCGTTCCCCCTTTCTCCGCCTTCTTCTACGCAGTGCTCATGCATTACCAGATTCGGGAGTTACACCTGGACCTTGGGTCCATCGTTCTTCTTTCCGGCTTCGCGTTCCTATGTGAGGCTTTCGTTGGTGTTTCCCCTTCCGTGGCCTTACTCCGCCACTTCTTCGCCCTCTCCTTGGTTTACGTGGGGCAGCGCTTGGGGTGCGTGTCGTTGCGCGCGGTGGAGGCGACTGCTGCCTCCGGAATTGATTTCTCGCTTCATCCTACCACAGACGGGTTTTGTCGGCAATGGGTTTTCATTGACACCGTCGCGTACAGCCCCCAATTTCACCTACCCGATGCGCTAGCGGTGCCGCACTCTGGTTAGAGGCATGAAGCCCTTTCGGATCCTCGGGCGGAGCCTATGCTACGCCGCCTGGCCAACTTGAAGAAGAGCGGATTGACCCTGGCGATGGTGGTGAGGGACTTCCTTGTCCTCCGTGTCACCCCACTCCAGCGCCATTCCAACCCGATGTGGGTTCTTGATGATCGCGCGCGTCTTCAGCGGAAGCAGCTCCCTCCTGACACGATCCAGGGGCAGATGTGGCTGCTTGTCGGTGGAGTGCGTGAGGCTCGCCATGGTTCCGCGGTTCCCTTGTACTTGGCTCCAAAAGCCGGAAGGGCCCTTGCTGACAGAATGCCCCTCTTTGATGCGTGGGGGCTGGTCCCGGGAGGCACTCCCAATCCTTGCGACGATCCCTTGGTGGTGTCCGGGCCAGCAAGCCCGTCCTTTCTTTTTGGGGAAGACACATCTGGCGGAGCCCCTGGCCTGGGTTCGGTCCCATCCTTGGAGCGAGTGGACGAAGCCCCGGCACCGGTGTTGGTGGAGGTGGTGGGGAGCGCTGAGGTGCCGCTGGCTCCTGAAACAGCTGAGGCGGAGGTGCAGCAGCCTCTGGCCGAGGCGAGTCCGGGAAGCGCCACCTCAGGGAGCGAGGCGCCGGCTGCGGGCGCCTGCTCCAGCCTTACTCGGGGACTAGGCATATCTGCCTCAAGCAGCCTCTCGTCGTCCTTCGCGACGCTAGGCAAGAGGCGGAGGCTGAGGAGCGTCTTTGGTCCTGCTCCGAGAGCCTTGAAGAGGATGAAGCTGACTGTACCAAGCAGGTGCGTGTGCTTCGGTTCTCCCCGTCCCTCTTATTGTGGTTCTGCTGACCTCTTGATCTGCAGGGTCTCTTCTGCTTCATCCGCGAGTCACCTGGCGAGGCCCGCAGGAGCTTCTGCCTGCATTCCTTCTCCGGACCAAGCCGGGCCTTCAGAGGCCATGCGCGGGCCCTCGAAGTCGCGCCCGGGTCTTATCGCGCAGGTCGTGTCCCCAGCCCCCAAGCGTCCTTGGGGCTGGGCAGCTCTTGGTATATCGGGAGCCCGCTCCGTGCTTCGGGTCTTGACTTCACCATGGATGAGCCAACCCTTGAGGCGGCTCGAGCAGCTGTCCGTCCGTCAAGGCCATACCTGCTCCCAGCGCCGAAGGTGCCACGTGCCTCCGGAACCAGCTCCGAGGTACACCCTGAACCAGTGGAAGAGGGGGAGCCCCCTTTGGGCGACACGGGTGCCGGGGACGAGCCCGGTTGTCTTCTGGAACTTGCGGTGCGCCGGAGTGTGGTCCGCCATGGCCTTGTGCGGGAGGCGTCGGATGCCCTGAAGTGTCTCGAGGTCGAGGTTGCTGAAGTTGAGGAGCGCGTCGAGGCTGAGGGTCTGCATCTGGCGAGGGGTTGGCGCCAGCTGAGGGCCGCCGTCAACCTAAGCCAGATGCAGCACGAAACCGCCCTGAGGAAGGCGGAGGCGTCGGTCGCCGCGGCTTAGGAGGCTTGCGACCGTGCCCTGAGGGAGGCCCGAGACGTCGAGCGCCGCTGCGCAGCCGCGGAGGAGCGTGAGCACGAGCTCGAAGCCTCAAACACCACGCTTGAGCGCCAGGTTCGTGCCCGGAGGGTTGCCCTTCCTGCACCTGTGGCTGACGATGATAGTCCCGCTGGCCTCTCGGCACGGGAGGAGGCGCTGGCACTTGAGGCGATGGAGCTGAGCATGGAGCATGAGCGCCTAGAGACGATGGAGCACCAACTAGCCGAGGCCGAGGGCAACCTTGATGACCGTGAGGTCGCGGCGAAGAAGGCTGCTGGGGAGACGGAGGGCCTCCGGAAGGATTAACGCCAGAAGCTGGGGCCTGGGGCTTCACGAGACTCACTGTGCTGACAAGCGCAAGGAGCTCCAGAAGGAGATCACGGTACTTAAGAGTAGCCTGGCGAATGCTGAGCGTCACCTGTAGGTGTCAGAGAAGGCTCGCGTTGCAGCCGAGCATCGCGAACGGTCGTCGAAGAAGGCTTGTGCCGAGGCAGAGCGCCGCGAGCGAGCATCGGAGAAGGATCGCGTTGCCGCCAGGGCGGAATTGTCCTGCCTCCACCAGCAAGTGGACGACGTTTCCACCCTCGCGGCTCGAACCTCTGAGGAGGCTGCACGAGTCTGTGGAATGCAGGAGACCCGCTTGGAGATGTTTGAGGCCCTGCGGCACCGGGCCGGTCGGGCCCTAGACGAACTCCTTGGCTCGGGGGTCGCCGCCCCCCATGTGAATGACGACGCCGGGTACCTTGGGTTCTTTACCAGGGTGGTGGAGTGTCTCGAAGGCGGGGTAATAAAGGCTCGGCAGCGCGTCGAGGAGCAAAGCGGCGACGTCCTGAGGAGCGCTGTTTCTCGTATCTTCGGCAACTTGCACCGTCTTGACTCCCATGCGGACTTCGAGGCCCTGCTGGAGCCTGCACCTACGGCGGTCGTCGGCCCCTCGGAGAATTGGGTGAGCTACCATGTGGACGCATTGGTGACGGAGCTCGTTCCAGCTATCGAGGACGCGCCGATGCCTAGGGGGGCGACACCGACAGTTCTGGCGAGGGCGTTGACGCTTGATCCAGTTGCTGCCATAAATTTTGTGGCTCCAGAGCTGGGTGAGGCGGATGTCACAAGGTTTATACTTTTGATGATGTAATTGAACACTGTACGGATGGGTTTTTAAGTACTCCCTTGTTTGCTCCCGAGGTCGTGGCCTCAAGTCCTTGTCGCATGTCGGGACAGGGTGTCCGCCGGCCTCGTCTGGGCGTGCCTCGCGAGTACCTGCTATGAGCACAAGAGTGGTTGGCGGTCCGGCAGTGCACCAGACAGAACGTGTGCCCATGCCTTGGCCCCTGCTCGCGAGGAGTGATAGGGCGGGGTTGCGGACGTAGCCTGGCTTGGCTAAGCGAGACGAAAATATGAACTGGCGAAAAAACACGGTGGAAATCGCGAAACATAGACAAAACTCTCCCTTTATTCAAGAAACGAGTCGCGCGGCAGCGAGATCGGCCTGAGAAGACAGATACAGAAGGAGCAAATGCAAATAGCAAAAGGAGGGGCCGCGTCCGGCCCCTGAGCAGGTCTTCTGTCTTCTCCCCAGCGCGGAGCATAGGGCTACCACCGGCGGATGTGGGCATAGCCATTGGGTGGCAGTGTCGATGGCCAGCGCGGAGCATGGTGCTTCCACTCGGCGTGGGAGGGAGCCCCCGAGATCCTAGGGTGACGCTCCGGAGACTCCGGGGCGTGTACAGCCCCTCTCATTATTACGTGCGAGTGCCATGAGCGGAGATCTTCTGACGTGCCCGCCCCTTCGCTCTGAGGGCCCCGCCCCGCGCTAGTCCGCTCCCTCATGAACCCGCCCTAAGGCGGCATCCATGAAGTGGGACACTACGCATGATGGGGGGATGGGACCTTGGCCATAGGCCCCCCTCCGAGCACCAGGCGCGCCGCTTACGCGATCTCCGAACGCGTTTTGGCTCTGAGGGCTAGCGTCGCTCAGAGACGCGGCATCCTGAGGTGCGAGGGGGACCCCACCCTACCCACGCTCTTCCTGATCAGGGCCGAGCCCAGCGGGTACGGGATTTCGTGAGCAGGGGGACGGAGCCGCGGTCTTGGGGCCTCCTAATGCGCGTAGGACGGGCTGCCGTACCGCCTCAAGACGCACCCTCCGCAGCCCGGGGGACGGTACGCAAGGAGGCACGACGTCTTGAGGTTGAACGGAGGGGGGAGAAGGCCCCTCCCCGCGCGCATCGCACCCGCCGCCAACGAGCCCCTGGTGAAATCCAGGGCTGGCCACGCGCGACGGGTCACGCGCGGGGGGACGACGGCCTGACCCGGGCCTTCCCTCCACTTTCTGTCTTGATGTGGCATCCAGAGTAGCCCCCTGGTCGGCCGAGGCCTGGGCCAGAGACATTGTTGGCCCGAGGCCCACAGCCGGCGCTGTGGGGCCAGCCCCTGCAGGCACTAGCGCGCATCTCATCCGTGCTCCATGGCCGTGGGCGATGATGGTGGTGGGTCGAGGTCATGAGCGGGGGATCCGTCTCCTGACCTCCTGCTCCTGAGCCCCCTTGCGCCGACGCCTGGTTGCATATGGCGTTTGGTGTAGCCCTGAGGTCGCTCTCCGGCGGCTCCTCAATGGGGGCGATTTCTGAATACAAAGGGCTTCGAGGCAAAGGGGCGGCGTCATATGCAGGGTTCAACGGATCATACCCCATGTCGCCTTCGTAGGTCGCCGCGGGTCTTGAACATACGGGTGACCGGGTGTGGCTGAGGCGGCACCCGGTCCCCGACGTCGTCGTGTGGACACAGAATGGCTCGGCTCCGGTGCTGGCGGCGTCGACGAGCTCGGCCACCCTGAGGAGCAGTGCGTCGTGGCCGCTGATGATCAGCCGGCACCTTAGCAGCTCCCTGGCCACTAGTATAGCAGCCCTCATGTTCGCCATTTCATGCCGGTCCCGCGAGCTTACCGCCGCGTGTTCGGCCGCCCATGTTGCCGCACGGCCTCAGCGTCGACTGGGCGGAGGATGCTGTCGGTCCTCTGGTGGCAGGTTGGCGGTGCTCATCGTGCCGTCAGCCCCGCTCAAAGACGGGTGGCTATGTGTCCCGCGACCGAAGGGCGATGCCTGAGCGGCGAGGATGCCACGGGCTTCCGCACACGTCTGGTGCGCCTCCGCCATTGTGGTCGCGGTTTGTCAGAGCCGGGAGACGCGGGGTTGGCGGACGAGAGCGGGAGAGGTCGTCGGAGAGGCGATATCTCGACATGCCCCCTACCTGGTGCGCCAAATGTCGGATTCAGGGCTCCGCAAAACCCATTAAGTTCGAACACAGGGGCGTGAACGAATATCTCTCCCACTTACGTCTACCTAGCACCTCGCTCTCGTCTCGGTGGAAGGATTCAAACAAGCAACGAACAAACACATAAGAGTTTATCCAGCTTCGGGCCACAAGGAGGTTCTTATTTGTTTGTGCAGGTGCGAGGGACTCGCGCGTGATCTCCTACTGGATTGATACCTTGGTTCTCAAAAACTGAGGGAAATACTTACGCTACTGTGCTACATCACCCTTTCCTCTTCGGGGGAATACAACGCAAGCTCGAGAAGTAGCAACGCCATGCTTGTCCTCGTCGGCGTCCGCGTTTGAAACATAAGTTCGACTAAAATGAAAAGATCAGTTCAACTGCTGGGATTTGTCAGCTCAAGTAGAGTAACAAAATAATATTCTGTTACGCGAAACAGAATATATATATATATATATATATATATATATATATATATATATATATATATATATATATATATATATATATATATATATATATGGTGGACACTCTCCCTCACTTAAAGACACACAAGGAGCCAAAACAGACATAAAGTCAACCGTTCCATATATCGAGCAATGACATAGAAAAAAGGCCCTATGTTTTGCCGAAATATCATTGAATTCCCGTTCTGGCAAATCACAAGCACTCGATATGTCCTACATTGTAGCACAAGTCATGCTAAAATTCTTGAAAAAAATTGGCATGACCTTTGCTAAAGACATGACATATCGAGCGCCTAAAATTTGCGAGAGCGGAAATTAATCAACACTCTGGCAAAACATAGGCCACTCCGAACATTGTCACAACTATTCATGTAGCTACTCCTCTACTACAACTATCAAAACATCTACATCATCATCGACATGGAGATTTGGCTGGTCTTACCTCGAGGTTGGAGGATGATGCAGGGGCTCCTTGATTTTTGCAAAAAACAAAGTGTAAACAAAACATTATTAATTATCCTCATCCTAGGACTTAGTGAAACCCTATAAGCTACCAGCTAAACCTTATTATGCTGATTCAAAAGACCTACATTTACTAAAAACTTGTAAAACCTAGTTCTAACCCTACAAATTTCTCACTATAGTTCTAGCCCTAACATGTATGCATCCATCCATCTATCTATATATCCATCAATATAACCATCCATCCATTTGTCTATGTATGAAATATATCAAACATCCACATCATCATCTATTCAAAATGTTCTATATATCGAATTTCCATTACTAAAATTTCTAATCAAAAGACCTATAATTTCATATTCTATTCAAAACACCTAAAATAGTCTAAAATTTATTATATTACAAAACCTAGATCCTACAATGTCTATAATCTAAAATCTACATTTAAATTACCTACATTCTACAAGAACAGAGAGAAGGGAGGGAGGGAGAAGGGGAGAAAGGAGGGAGAAGGCAGGAGAAGGGAAGGAGGGGGAGGGAGGAGGATGGAGGTAGGAGGAGCTACCACGGTGGAGACAACGACGGGGGGGGCGGGGGCGACGACGGCTGGTGATGCGGAGCATCCAAAGGTCATCCCCATGGACCCTTCATCACCTCACCAAGGGCCCAAGGACCAATGACTTGAGCCTGTGCAAGAGCTCTCGAGACCGAGGTGACTTCGCTCCTCTCTAGACATCTTTCCGATTCACATGAGACATGGCTTCTACCATCATCAGAAACTTTGTGCATACTCAGGTACTTGGGTGAAGGCCACGGGACAGCTCTGCACAGCGGTTAAGACGGCGAGATCGACAAGTGCTTGGAACAAGAAGAAGGAAGGCTGAAGATGCTACAGGCACCGGACGTCCGGCCCATACCGGACGACCGGTGACTTCCAGGCACCGGACGACCGGCATCCACCGGACGACCGGCGACTCCCAGACGACCGGACGAACGGAAGCCACCGGACGTCCGTGACACCAACCACATAACATAATTAGCGGAAATCCGAGGATTACCGGACGTCCGGTCCCTCCGGAACCACCGGACGTCCGGTGACCAGCGGACGTCCGCCCCGACAGCGTCATCCCCGTGTAATATATACTCGTTGACTTCCATCCTTTCGAGGTAGCTTTTGGATAGCTCATTTTAGAACTTAGTGGTTCCTCTCCTACGAGACCGCGGCCTCTTCGGAGAAGATCCACCTAGGATTTAAGACCTCCTTCGTGGAGAAGATCCCAAGGGATAACTCAAGACCTCCTCCGGGAGAAGACTATCTTTGTACCACCGACGTTGACTATGGATCGTGTATCTTGATATGTATCGTGGATCTAGCACCTGTGTGACCATATTTGTGTTGATTTGAGTGTTTCCCCTCGTGTTTTTCCTCCGTAGCCTCCTTGTGTTCTCCGCGTTCGTCGTGGGATAACCTCCTTTTGTGAAATATCTGCTGACTAGGGTTCCACCCTACATCATATTATGGTATCATGAGCATAGGTTGATCACGAATTTGGAGCCCCACACCCTGTTTTCTAGCTTGTTTTTGTTGTGTTCCTCCCAATTTCGAAAATTCCCCTCAAAAATAGCCCCAATTTTTTTTGTGATCTGTTGGTTTGGCAAGATTTTGTTGATTTTGTTCCATGGATTTGCTGTGCCACGAGTGGATCTAGATTTTCCCCACCTTTTCACCGTTTTTCATCCGCAACTTCGGCCAAGTTTGACCAATTTGGCCACGGATCCGCGTAACCTAGCCCAGACCTACCGGACGACCGACCGTTTACCGGACGTCCGGCACCTCTCGCGACACCGGACGTCCGCTAAACACCGGACGACCGTCACCCCACCTACAGAAACTATTACCGGATTTCCGGGACTTACCAGACGTCCGACCCCTTCCGACTGACCGGACGACCGGCAACCTACCGGACGTCCGACGTACCCTGATGAAACTAATTTTTCTCAGCTTTGTCCCACCTTCCGCTACCACCTACCTTTCTTTCCACTACCACTTCCGCATCCACCATCGATTAACCGCTACGATTTGGAACATCTTGTCTCCCTTTGCCTTGGATACATGAGTTGTGGTTTCACCGTTTCTTTGGATGTTTAGGCTAGCTTGGAACGGCAAGACTTCGACAACACCACCGCTCAACTTCGGCAAGGACGGTAACATCGACGACACTTTGTTCATTCTACCTTGCAATTGCATTGTCAACCTATGCACCATCTTTGCGTAGCTTTCCCATTGAGACTAGCCATTTGAGTATTGCCGGGCCATGAAACTTGTGCACATTAGTGATAGTCATAGATATTGCATACCATATCATCATATCTCCGTGTGCCACAAGAGTGATCTACATACACAATAGCTACCTTGATCCGAGAAGCATGCATAAGTATCCAAAGAAAGAGCTCACAAGCTTTTAAGCAAAAGAGCCAACCATAGCTTATAAGCAAAACAACAATAGCATCATACGCCTTGCATCAAAAGAGATCATATGACATAGCAATACATTATCTTGTGCTCAAGCATCGGCACATCATACACTCATAGCATACTTGTGATAGACAGTCGTTACGTTTTGCCTCTTATAGGTCGTGCACAAGTGTGTATCCACCTATTAAGCAATCGGTTAGCGTCTCTCTAGTGTTGTGCAACACGAGCATTTTCCATGGTTTCCACATTTTCTCTCACCCTTGGTTGCACAACCACATTTATCTATCCGTGTGTGTGTTCCGTGTGCTACTTTGCTAGTGATCTACTTGTTGCATGAGCAAATTATGAACCATTTTCAACATCTTTGAGTCACTTTGACGATTGCATTGAATTTGTGCCACCATCCTAACCAAGCTCCTCTCAAAGCTTTACTTGTGTAGGTGTGAGAATCGACATGAAGTGGTACTAATAGTGCTATTTTCGGGTTACATTATTGAGTGATCATTGATCCATTTTCAACTTCGGTTAAGGTACATTTGGTATTGTCTTCTCCTTTCTCCCACTCACATACTTGCTTGTCTTCTCCTTTCGACGATCCTCAAGAAGCGAACAACTACGTCACCAAACTACATCTCTTTGGTGTACAACGAGCTCTCCATCAAGAAAGTGAAGCTATGCGCGAGTACATTGGTCAAGTCGCCGAGGACGCGCGCCAATTTGAAGCAAGAACAAAAGAGCAATTCGACATCATCAACACCAACATGTCTACTCAATTCAACGAGCTACAGACATTGATAGTCAACCGACGTTCTTCTTCCACATCTTCTCAAAGACGAAGCCGCTCAAGTCGACATACCGACTCCACGGATGGCTCAAGTACCCCTACGTCAAATACTCTTCGTCAAGCTGCACATCAAGCTCGACATGAAAACCGGAATCCACTTCATGACAAGAGTTCACAAGAGCTATTTGAAGAGCAAGAAAGTCGACATCGCCAAAACCAAGCTACACTTGAACAAGCACAAGAACGGCAATGACTACGCCAACAACAACAAGAGCGAGCACGTCAATACCAAGAAGAACAAGATGCTGAGGCTAATCGCCAAGCACAACAACGTCGAGAAGCTCAAGCTCTTGAGGCACAACGAGCATTACGTGATGCACATCGCAATGTGGCAGCTCGCACTCGACACACTCGTCAAGAAGAGGATTTCCTTCACGATGAGATGCAAGAGAGGCGCCACCAAGCAAGAATGCAAGAAGAAGTTCCTCCTCAAGCGCCACAAGAGCATCAACCTCAACACGAACCACAAGCTCGACAAGCACACCATGATAATGGACATCTACTTCATCAAGATCAACATGAGATTGTCAATTGTCCCAATCAAGAACACCCTCACAATAGGCAAGGAAACAATGAAGAGCATCACTATGGCAAGCTCAAGTTCAGCATGCCAAAGTTTTCTGGAGGCATTGATCCCGAAGACTACCTCTCATGGGCATTGATGGTTGACAAGATCTTTCGACTTCACAACTTCGATGAAGAGAAGAAGATCGCTATGGCATCCCTTGAGTTCCAAGACTATGTACTCATATGGTGGGAGCAAATCATAGAGAGAAGAGAAGCAAAAGGCGAACCTCCTATCACCACTTGGGCTCAAATGAAAGAAGTCATGAGAGCATGCTTTGTGCCTACACACAACAACCGTGACTTGTTCAAGAAGCTACAACTCCTCAAGCAAGGTACCAAGTCCGTTGAAGAGTACTACAAGGAGATGGAGATTGCCATGATAAGAGCCAACATCACGGAAGATGAAGAGCAAACAATGGCGAGATTTTTGAATGGACTCAACTATCCTATCAAGAAGATTGCGGACTTCCAACCATAAAACAATCTCCTCGAGCTAGTACATGAAGCAACCAAAGCGGAGCGACAAGTTCAAGAGGACTACAAGTACTCCAAGTTCAACTCCAAGAACTTCGGCTCCTACAACCAGGCTTCAACGACTTCGGCTACTCCTCCTACCCCAACCAAGCCATCTACAAACTTAGGTGACAAGTCAAGCTACAAGAATGCGACTACATCGAGTCGTCCACCTTCTACCAACAACTTCAAGCCAAGAGCTTCATCAACTACAACTCCAACCGAAGACAACTCCAAGACGAGTTCCATCAAATGCTTCAAGTGTCAAGGGCGAGGCCACAAGTCATTTGAGTGCAAGACCGTTCGCACCATGATCATCAACGATGACGGTTCTTATGACTCAATGAGCGACGATGAGATGGAAGCACTTGAGCATGTAGCTATGCATCGCCAAGTGAATGAAGAAGAAGTCCATCAAGTGTTTTGCGACAATGACTCAAGCCCCAATCTTGTTGTCTCCAAGGTCTTGACACTCCAACAACAACAAGATGACGACCAATGATGTCATATTTTCCATACCAAGGCCGGCATCAATGGACGCTCCGTCAAGGTTATCATCGATGGAGGAAGTTGTCACAACTTGGCAAGCGAAGAGCTATGCGACAAGCTTCAATTGGTCAAGACGAAGCATCCTCACCCCTACAAGGTCCGATGGCTCAACGACGCCGGAATTCTTCGAGTCGAGCACACCGTGCAAGTCTCTTTCAAGATAGGCGCCTACGAGGACACTCTTGAATGTGATGTGATCCCAATGTCTGTGTGCCACCTTATTCTTGGACGTCCATGGCAATATGATCGTGGAGTCACACACAATGGACGGACAAATCACTATAGCTTCAAGATGAAGGGCAAGGAATTCGTGCTCCGACCAATGTCTCCAATTCAAGTAGCCCTCGACAAACACTTACCTACCAACCATCGTGGAGAGTATGGTGAGAGAGTGAGCCACCAAAACGAGAGTGAGAGCCACAAGCCAAATATGAGCGACTCCACGATGAGCGACAAGAAGAACCTCGTAATATTTGTCACCAAAAGTGAGATGAGAGAAGTGTGTGAGAACCCATTGAGTGTCTTTCACCTTGTGCTTCTATGCAAAGGGGGAGGCAAACCTACTAACACTTCACCACCTCTACCTTTAGTGTTGTCTCAATTGTTGCAGGAATTCTTGGACGTCTTCCCCGATGAACTACCTCCGGGTCTACCTCCACTTCGCGGAATCGAACACCGCATCGACCTCATACCCGGCGCACCACTTCCAAACAAGGCTCCTTACCGCGTCAATCCTGAGGAAACCAAGGAGATACAACGGCAAGTGCAACAACTCCTCGACAAAGGTCATGTACGTGAAAGCTTAAGCCCTTGTGCCGTTCCGGTTATTCTCGTGCCTAAGAAAGATTGAAGTTTTCGCATGTGCTCTGATTGCCGTCCTGTAAATGCTATCACCGTTAGATACCGTTGTCCTATCCCACGCTTAGACGACATGCTTGATGAATTATGTGGTGCCACCATCTTTTCGAAAATTGATCTTCAAAGTGATTACTACCAAATTCGCATTCAAGAGGGTGATGAGTGGAAAACGGCTTTCAAAACCAAGTTTGGGTTATATGAGTGGCTTGTTATGCCAATGGGCTTATCGGAAGCTCCCGGTTCATTTAGGCGTCTTATGCATTTTTGTCTTCGACCCTACATAGGCGTCTTTGTAGTGGTTTACTTTGACGACATCCTTGTTTTTAGCAAGATGCTAGAGGACCATGTGACACACATCCGTATGGTTTTACAAACCCTTCGGAAAGAGCGCTTATATGCTAATATGGAGAAGTGCACTTTTGGCGTTGACAAGGTCGTCTTCCTAGGATTTGTCGTTTCTTCACAAGGTGTTCACGTTGATGAAACTAAAATTGAAGCAATTAAAACTTGGCCTCAACCAACGAATCTCATGCAAGTGCGTAGTTTCCTTAGTCTAGCCGGTTTCTACCGACGTTTTGTGAAGGACTTTAGCACTATTGCTATGCCTCTACACGCCTTGAGCAAGAAGAACGCACCCTTCATTTGGGGTCCTTCGCAAGACACCGCGTTCAATGAGCTAAAAAGCTTGCTTACCCACACACCACTTATAGCCCTACCAAACTTTGATAAACCTTTTGAGATCCATTGTGATGCTAGTGGTATCGGCATCGGTGGCGTGCTCATGCAAGAAAAGCGCCCAATCGCATACTTTAGTGAGAAGCTATCCGGAGCGCAAATTAACTACCCTATATATGCTAAAGAGCTTTATGCCTTGGTGAGAGTTTTACGTGTTTGGGAACATTATCTTAGACCTCATGAATTCATTCTTCATACGGACCATGAGATTCTCAAGTATCTCAAAGGTCAAACTACGTTGAACAAGCGTCATGCCAAGTGGAGTTAGTTCATTGAGTCGTTTCCCTATGTCATCAAGTACATCAAAGGCAAAGAAAATGTTGTGGCGGACGCGCTTTCCCGCAAATGCATGCTTGTTACGCAACTTGAGTTGAATGTTATTGGCTTCGAGCACATAAAAGATTTATATGAGCATGATCCTTTCTTTGCAAATCCTTATGCTAAGTGTTTGACTCACACTTCTTGGGAACGTTACTACATAAAGGATGGACATCTTATGAGAGATAACAAACTTTGCATTCCCGAGTCTTCACTTCGTTTGCTCCTTTTGTAGGAATCGCATGGAGGAGGACTCATGGGACACTTTGGACGCGACAAGACATTTGCTACGCTCTCAAAGAACTACTTTTGGCCCAAGATGCTCCGTGACGTCTCACGCCTCACCAACCGATGTTCTACATGCCGCAAAGCTAAATCCAAAGATCAATCTCATGGTCTTTACATGCCACTTCCTATTCCATACCATCCATGGGAAGACATAAGCATGGAATTTGCACTTGGATTGCCTAGGACTCAAAATGGCAAAGATTCCGTGTTAGTTGTCGTGGATAGATTCTCTAAAATGGCTCATTTCATTCCTTGTAACAAGATCGATGATGCTTCACATGTTGCAAATCTCTTTTGTAGGGAGATAATTCGTCTACACGGCATGCCCAAAACGATCGTGTCGGACCGGGACGTCAAGTTCTTGAGCTACTTTTGGAAAACGCTATGCGCCAAACTCGAAATCAAGCTACTCTTCTCTTCGGCATACCATCCACAAACCGACGGCCAAACGGAGGTGACTAACCGCACGCTTTCGACGCATCTTCGCGTGTTGATCAATAAGAACATCAAGGAATGGGAGAAATGCTTTCCCATCGCCGAGTACGCCTACAACCGCGCAAAACATTCGACTATCGGCAAGTCCCCTTTCGAGGTCGTCTACGGATTCAACCCGTTGTCCCCATTGGACATCCTACCTCTACCTCTACAAGAGCACATCAACATGGACGCAAGTGCACGAGCAAACTATCTCAAGAAGGTGCACGAAGATACAAGGGCAATGATCGAGCAACAAGTCCATCGTCTCACCACCAAGATCAACGTCAACAAGGCACCAATGGTGTTCCAACCGGGCGATCTTGTTTGGCTTCATCTTCGCAAGGACCGTTTCCCACACGAGCGCAAGTCCAAACTACTACCTCGCGCTGACGGACCCTTCAAGGTGCTAGCACGCTACAACAACAACGCCTACAAGATCGACATCCCGCGAGACAAGTACTCCGTGAGTGATACTTTCAACATCAAGGACCTATCTCCTTTCCATGGTGATGAAGATTTCGATCCGATGTCAGATCTTTCCCAAGTGAGGGGAGATGATGCGGAGCATCCAAAGGTCATTCCCATGTACCCTTCATCGCCTCACCAAGTGCCCAAAGGACCAATGACTCGAGCCCGTGCAAGAGCTCTCGAGACCGAGGTGACTTCGCTCCTCTCTAGACATCTTTTCGATTCACATGAGACATGGATTCTACCGTCATCAGAAACTATGTGCATACTCAGGTACTTGGGTGAAGGCCACGGGACAGCTCTGCACAGCGGTCAAGATGGCAAGATTGACAATTGCTTGCAACAAGAAGAAGGAAGGCTGAAGATGCTACAGGCACCGGACGTCCGGCCCACACCGGACGACCGGCGACTTCCAGGCACCGGAGGACCGGTGACTCCCAGACGACCGGACGACCGGAAGCCACCGGACGTCCGTGACACCGACCACAGAACGTAATTAGCGGAAATCCGAGGATTATCGGACGTCCGGTCCCTCCGAAACCACCGGATGTCCGATGACCAGCTGACGTCCGCCCCGACGGCGTCATCCCCGTATAATATATACTCATTGACTTCCATCCTTTCGAGGTAGCTTTTGGATATCTCATTTTAGACCTCAGTGCTTCCTCTCCTACGAGACCGCGGCCTCTTCGAAGAAGATCCACCTCAGATTCAAGACCTCCTTCGTGGAGAAGATCCCAAGGGATAACTCAAGACCTCCTCCGGGAGAAGACTATCTTTGTACCACCGACGTTGACTATGGATCGTGTATCTTGATATGTATCGTGGATCTAGCACCTGTGTGACCATATTTTTGTTGATTTGAGTGTTTCCCCTCGTTTTTTTCCTCCGTAGCCTCCTTGTGTTCTCCGTGTTCGTCGTGGGATAACCTCCTTTCGTGAAAGATCTGCTGACTAGGGTTCCACCCTACATCAGCTGGGGGTCGACGGCGGGGGGATGGAGGAGCGAGGGGATGGAGGGGGCGACGACGGCGAGATGTAGAAGGGCGGGGATGTAGGAGGGAGCTAGGGAGGGAGGGGCAACGACAGTAGCAGCTGGCAGCAATGCGGCAGCTGCGGCGGCGGTTGACGGGGTGCGGGGGAGAGTGAGTGGAGTGGAGAGAGGAGAGTGAGGGGCGGCCGATTGTCGAAGATGATAAAGCGTTAGCAGTAGCGCGTTTTATTATAAAGCGCTACTATTAAATGCCATAGCAGTAGCGCCCATTGCAAGAAACGCGCTACTGCTATGGCTGATCATGTAAAAATGAACATTGGTCATCAATGATCTTTTTGTGTAGAATATGAATTGTCAATAGGAGTCATGTCCGGTTTAGGAACCGGCGAGGACTCCTATTGCGGCCACAAATCCTATACATAAAGTTCAATGAAGACCAAGTGGTTGTGATAGATTGAGAAGTAACACATTTCAGGTAGTAAACACCCTGTTAGTGGAGGGATGTGGGACTAATCTTAGGTGCAAAGAGTGGACTTAACCTAGCAATATCGTGTGTTAGAAAAAATCGCTACTGCTAATTCAATACCAGTAGCGCATCTGAGGAATGGGCGCTACTGCTATACCTAGTCTGGCGGCATGGTCGTGGCAATTGTGCTAGTAGCGCTTTTTTCTCCGGGCACGCTACTACTACTTTTCTGTCAGTAGTGCAGCTTTTGGACACGCGCTACTGCTAAGTAGCAATAGCGCCTGTTTTTAAACTGCGCTATTGGTAAGTTTCTGTGTATAAGGTTTTCCCTAGTAGTGCATTCACATGCTCTCATATTCTATATTTACATGATTTCGTACATGTAGGGAGAGCATATGCATGTTACATGTTTTTCCAAAGCTTTACTTGTTATCCTTCATATCTTTATCTGAAGCTTTGATGTATATTGTCAATAATTACTAAAAAGGGGGAGATTGAAAGCAAAAGTGCTCCCTGGGTGATTTTGGTAATTAATGACAACTTATCCCTTGTTGGACAAATATTTTCATCTAGTATATTTCAGATGAGTCCAACAGTGGAGTGGCGGGACAAGAGGATGTGGAAACCCTTCCAGAAGCTATGGACAAAGATTGGCACAAGCTCAAGACTCTTCATTTTTATTTTAGTGATCCAAGATCACGTTGAGTCCATAGGAAAGTCAATACTATTAAAAGGGGATGAGGTGTTGCTTAATGGTCTACTTGCTTAAAGTTCTTAGTGATATGCTCCAAAGCCCTCAACCACTTTCTCATTTCCACAGTGTCCTAAACCTAAAGTCAAACTTGGCCCCACCGATTTGATTCATCCGGCGCCACCGAGTTCACTTGCCATAGCTACTGCCAGAACCCTAATCAGTTCGGTCTAACTGATGGGATCTTGGTCTCACCAAGATGGGCTTGCAAACTCTCTGTTACCTGTTGCAATTATTTTGGTCACACTGAGATATGCAGTCGGTCCCACCGAGTTTGCTTGACCAACTCTCTATTTGCTTATTACCAATATCGGTCTCACCGAGTTTGTGTAATCAATCAAACTGAGATGAGGTTTACCCTAACCCTAGCACATCAGTCTCACCGAGTAGATCATGTCCGTCCCACAGAAAAGCCTAACGTTTACATTTTGAACTACTTCGGTCTGATCGAGTTCATTTATCCAGTCTGACCGAGTTGGGACAAATTTTTTTAAAGTTAGATTTTGTGTGGAGGCTACAAATACCCCTCCACCTCTTATCCATTAGTGAGAGAGCCATCAGAACATGCGTACACTTCCACTACTCATTTTCTGAGAGAAAACTACCTACTCATGTGTTGAGACCAAGATTTTCCAATCCAACCACAAGAATCTTGATCTCTAGCCTTCCCCAAGTTTCTTTCCACTCAAACCATCTTTCAACCATATCCAAATCTGTGAGAGAGAGTTGAGTGTTGGGGAGACTATCATTTCCAGCACAAGAGCAAGGAGTTCATCATCAACACACCAGTTATTACCTTTTGGAGAGTGGTGTCTCCTAGATTGGTTAGGTGTCACTTGGGAGCCTCCGACAAGATTGTGGAGTTGAACCAAGGAGTTTTCAAGGGCAAGGAGATCGCCTACTTCGTGAAGATCAACCCTAGTGAATCAAGTCCTCCGTGGGCGACGACCATGGTCGGATAGACAAGGTTGCTTCTTCGTGGACCCTTCGTGGGTGGAGCCCTCCGTGGACTCGTGCAGCCGTTATCCTTCATGGGTTGAAGTCTCCATCAACGTGGATGTATGATAGCACCACCTATCAGAACCACACCAAAAACAACCGTGTCTCCAATTGCGTTTGCACACTCCAATTCCATCCCTTTACTTTCTTGCAACTTGCATGTTTTACTTTCCGCTGCTCATATACTCTTGCCATGCTTGCTTGAAATGTATTGTCAATGTTTGAAATTGTGCTAAAAAACTCCACCTCAACTTAAAGAATTTGAAAACTGCTACTTTTCATGTTGAGTGTCTAATCACCCCCCTCTAGACACCACTTCTTCAATCCTCTCAATATCTTGTCGGGCGCTTGGTCACGTGGCTCTGGCTGTGATCCGTGCATCGGCTGCCGCAGAGAGAATAGCATCGTGGGTGTGGCCCCCTCCGTGCCACCATCGGTTCGGACTATTGTTGCTGCCTGCGGAGGTCGTGACGGCTCTGCTCACTGCAATCCTCCCTGCCTCGGTGAAACCAATCAAGCTCTGAATGGTGGTCTCCACTCATCCATTTGATCGTCCGCCATAGGGAATTTCAACAGGAGCTGGGCCCGTGCCATAGCCTCCGAAGAACTTTTTGCCATAGATGAAGACGCAAAGGGCAACGTCGCCTGGCTTCGTACGGTGCCAACGATGGTAACGCCATGCACTCGCCATCGTGAGCCAGTCACCAAGGTGGCGTGAAGACGGGGCAGAGGTTCTTGGTGATCGATGACTCCGTTTGATGCGTCGGCGTGGGTGGATTGCCCTGGGGACGGCGCATGTCCTATGGATACTCCCATAGCGAGAGCATCCAAGGGGCTGCGGTTCGCCCCAGAGCGAGTGTCGCCGCTGCGGCTACGTTCTTCAGTGGGATGGAGAGGTAGAGATGGAATAATTTCCCCATTCACACCTTGAGGGGCATGGCTGCTGGGATGTTGATGGAGTTTCCCTCGACCGGCGCCTCCCATTTCTACTTCGGCCACAGGGGAGGTGGCAACGACGCCGCCTGCGCTGGCCAGGTCCCCCATGACGTCCAAATTCCCTCGCACCTCCGTAGCCCCCGCAGCCTCAGTGGCTGCGAGTGGGGGGCTCTCGAGGTGGACGGGTGAGCTGCACTACCGGGTTTCTTCTAAGGCGCCATGGATGGCGGAGCCATTGATGAAGATGATGATGATGAAGATGACGCGATGCGCACACACTCGGGTTCGCACAAGCGACCCCCCCTACCCGGTGTGCCAAAGATGTCATGGGGAAACACTGACACCTATGGGGCCTTCGACCCCTTTGTTATTTGGCAAGGGGGGAAGGCGCGTTGCATAAAGAGCGGAGGGCGTGGAGCAGCGCGAAAACGATCACACGGGTAAATTTTACCCAAGTTCGAGCCGCCATGAGGCGTAAAACCCTACTCCTGCTTTGATGGATTGATAGGTGGATTGTGGTGGAAAAACACATCGCTCTTGCCTGACAAGGGTTTCCTAGGAGAAAGAGCCACTACGCGCGTACGTGAGTACAAAGGTCCAGGGTTCGAATCCCTTCTGTGGTTGCCATGGGCCTCCTTTAATAAATGAAGGGGCTACCAAAGTGGCAAATCAGTCATTATGTACTGATTACATAGCAAACAATGTTATCATACCTAACCTCTGCAGATAGGACAAGGTGCATTAAATGCGACGCTTATTGTCAGGTCAAGGAGTTGAAAAAGGCAGTTGCCGGGCCAATATTGCCACCTCCTCGCCTCTCTGCTTGACATGTTGCTGGACGGGTGTCATCTGCAGGTTATCTTCGCTCGAAGTGCCCGCCATGTGGCAACTAGCTGCCACTTAGTCACTTGGGGGCTTGACACAACACCGATCGATGACTTGCGTTGTTGTGGGGTGGCGCGGTGGTGCCCTGGCGGGATAATTCGCCCTCCACGTCCCCTACAGGCTTGCTGGGGGAGTCTTGGGTTTTTCCTTCGGGGCAACCTCGTCTTTGCCAGGGTGCTTGCCCGACAAGGGAGGTTTTTCCTTAGTGAACTCTTGTTCCTTCTTCTGGACTTGGTCCTCTTGTTCCGCCCCTTGATTTCTCAAAGAGTTGTCTCTTCTGATTGATGTGGTTGCTGAGATGTTGCTTTCGTGCCTGTGTTCAACCAACAGCGTCTGGCTTTGTACAAAGGGTTGCATGCAGCATCGACAAGGCTTGAACAAAAGTGTGGCTGCCGGGCAGGGCCCGACAACATTTCCTTATAGGTAGAACTTACGGAGATGCTCAATGTTCCATGAGTTTTTGATGAGGACACTAATACCATTGTTACACCCACTGCTCCTGCTATTATACATACTAGACCAATTACTAGAGCTCACGCATGCCAACTGAAATACCCGGTACTTTCGTTTCTTGGTAACGATTCTAATGCTCATGAGAATATGACGATGCTTAAATTGGATACATTTGTGTTGATTACTAATGAAGGACCAAGCATAGACAAGAGGGATGAACACTGGAGTAGGATCAAGCATTAAGATAAAGGTGCACGTGAAGGGATCCAGAACGGTATTTCTAGTGCATATGTGAGCACTTTGAAGCCTCCGTGATGATCTACAAGGACATGGACGAAATATACAAGATGCACATTTGTAAATTTCGTCCATAGCTTATTTTCAGTGCTGCGTCACCTCATTTTTGGGCCAGGCCCATGTAATTTTGAAATATTAAAGTATATGCTGTTTTTAGAGTCCTTATGTGTGGGAAAAGAGAGTTAGGGTTGGTTTCGGACCCCTCCTCCAAGGGGCCACAAAATCCCCCCCTATCTTCCTACATATATCCAGCCCTTTCGGGCATCGTTTGGACTTTGGGTTTTGTTTAGATTAAAGTTTGCCATAGCTGCAAATTCGCGTACTTTGTTTGTGTTCAATGACTAGACAAAGACGTCACAAAACCCCACTTTCATCAATAGAGGTTTCCTCTTAAATTTTCTATATCCACATTGCAATCTTAGATTCTTACTTGTTCTTCATTTGCTTCGAGGAAATAGACCCTCATGGTTAGGTTGATCGTGCTCCGGCGTGGTCAATAACCTCGCGGAGTTGGTTTAGTCATTGCTAAGGTGCGACGTCCTCGCACCTTTGTAGTCGGATCGTCGAAGTCTACTCCACTGAAAATGATAGCCAACATCTCATCAAAAGAAAGGAAACCTTTTCCTCTATCAGGTGGTATCAGATTTCTAGGCTGCTTGATGACATTTTACTATTTTTCGTAGTTTAGATCGAGTCTGTTGTTCATACCTACAGTCCATGAAAAAGCCAAAAACAATTAGGGTTAGTTCATCATATCCGAACCAGTCTAAGCCGTTTCATAATCTTTTCCGTGTTTGCATTGTTGAATTTGCGGTTGCATCGTCGTGTCGAGTGGCTAGTCTAAGCGTCTAGTTCATTAGAGTTTCAAGTTCTGTTCACAAGTTGTCACGCCTCCGCTGCATCAACTGCATCTCCGCTGCCATATACGACCACCACATATCTGCTGCCAATCCGAGTCCATATACGCCACCACAAATCCGCTGCCATCACGCCAATTCGAGTCCACCTCCAACATACATCCGCTACCAGTCTGAGTTCCACCAGATTCTTCTCTACCACCAGTCCGAGTTCCACCAGATTCATCTCCGCCAACAGTCCGAGTTCCACCAGATTCATCTCCGCCACCAGTCCAACTCCAGTATTTGATCCTTTGTTTTCAAGATTGAGATCACGCGATAATACGTGTGGTGGCCAAGTCGGACATCCCAACTTCTGAGCCACCCATAGAAGAAAAATAGTTCCAGTTTTAAAAAAACTAAGTATGGAAAATTCTGGCTAGGCAGTTTTTAGACCATTTGTAGACTTTTTCGAAAAAAATGTTGCAGAGGAAAAAAAGAGGGAAACTGCAAAAAAGAAAAGAAAAAAAGGATAAAAAAAGATATTCAAAGTGTGCTCCTCCCTTGTTTACCTGCATCATCGTGATTTTGCTAGTGTTCAAGGCTCGCGTCTCTAGTACGGTCTAGCTTAGGACCAGCACAGTACCATCGTTGAGCGTTTATTCAACATTGCACCTCTGCATTGATTATTGCTGACATATTTTGCTACCATATCATAAGCCTTCCTAGCTCCACATACAACTACATCGTGCATTTGGCACCACCTGGCAATCGCTTTATCCAAGCTTTCAGAGTTTTGACCACAACAGTTACCGATCACCACCTGCGGTAGGGTAAGAACTGGTAAGAATTTGAGATTGCTTGAAGGTTTTATGACACTGCACCACCACCACTTTCTAGTAGTATGTAGGATCATATTCTTGTGTGTTTCTCTTGATGTTAACCATGGTAGGATCACAAGCTGATAAGACTGACTAGGAGAACATGAAGAACAAGGAGTTGCATGATAAGTTTCAGCAAATGATGAGTGGCCAGGTGGGAGATCTCCTAAACAGATTTGAAGAGGCCATGGAGAAGATTCATGACATGGAGAAGACATTCGAAACAAAGCTCGATGGCAAGTTTAATGAACTGCTCGCGCATCTTCCACAAGCACCACTGGTTGCACCTCTGCAACAACAACAATAACAACATCAATAGCAACAACGTCGCCTTCCAAATCAAGTAGGATGAGCAATGCGTGTTCCCCTCGAACCCGGCCAAACTTCTGGTGCAGAGGCACCTACTGTTGATGCTTCTACGGTTGTTGTTGTTGCAGAGCAGGATGATGATTACGTAGGCGATTACGACAATGAGGTTGATAAAAATCAGAACTACATGCAACCACCACCACCACCAGGTCCTCCACATGCAAATAATAGCAATGGTGGGGCTGCACCACCCCCTCAGGTACGCGATCATGACCATATCCCTAAACTGAAATTGAATATTCCAACTTTTGAGGGTAGATACGTTCCTGATATATATCTTACTTGGGAATTAGAAACTAAACAATGTTTTACATGTTTAGAATATCCCGAGGAGAGACGTGTTGCTGCTGCTCTTTGTGCTTTCACTGCTTTTGCTTGTGTGGTGGTGGTCCGAACATCGTAGATTATAGCCGAATAATGTTCCAACTACTTGGGCTGCTTTGAAAACTGCAATGCATACTCGTTGGGTTCCACCATATTATCAATGTGAATTACTACAAAAGCTGCAACGTTTAAGACAAGGAAAAAATTATGTAGAAGAATATATTAGGAATTACAAACTGGCATGATTAGATGCGGTATTGTTGAGGATAATGAAGCTATGCTTGCATGTTTTATGGGTGGCTTGAATAGAGAGATTCATAACATTCTAGAGTATAAGGAGTATAATAATATCACTCATTTATTCCATATTGCTTGCAAAGCTGAACGTGAAGTGCCCGATCGACAACCATTGGCGCGGACTAACTTTTCTACAGGTCGACCTTCATCATGGACACTTCGTGAATCTTCTAGTTCTACACATTCTGCTATAGCCGCACCTTCATCAGTTCCTACCTCGAGTCGTGATTCAAGAAAGCAGGCTCCTCTTCATCCATGGCTTCATTTTTACACCCACTACCCCTGCTATTATACATACTGGACAGATTATTAGAGCTCGCGCATGCCAATTGAATTACCATGTAATTTCGTTTCTTGGTAACGATTGTAATGCTCATGACAATATGACTCTTCCTATATTGGGTACATTTGTGTTGATTACTAATGAAGGGCCTAGCATAGACAAGAGGGATGAACACTGGAGTATGATCAAGCATGGAGATGAAGGCGCACGCGAAGGGATCCAGAACGGTGTTTCTAGTGTGTATTTGAGCACTTTGAAGCCTCCGTGATGACATACAAGGACATGGACGAAATATACAAGATGCCCCTTCATAAATTTCGTCCATAGCTTATTTTAGGTGATGCATCACCTTATTTTTGGGCCAGGCACATATAATTTCGAAATAATAAAGTATAGGATGTTTTTAGAGGCCGTATGTGTGGGAAAAATAGAGTTAGGGTTGGTTTCGGACCCCTCCTCCAAGGGGCCACAAAATTCACCACCCCCTCTCTTCCTCCATATATATAGCCCTTAGGGCATCATTTAGACTCTAGTTTTGTTTAGTTTAAAGTTTGCCATAGCTCCAACTTCGCGTACTTCGTTTGTGTTCAACGACCAGACAAAGACGTCACAGAACCCCACTTTCATCAATAAATATTTTCTCTTAAATTCGCAGTATCCGAATTGAAATCTTAGTTTCTTGCTTGTTCTTTGTTTTCTTGCAGGAAGTAGACTCTCGTGCTCAGATTGCTAAGGCGCGACATCCTCGCACGTTCGTAGTCGGATCATCGAAGTTTACTCTATCAAAAATAATAGCCACCATCTCATCGAAAGACGGTACACCTTTGCCTCTATCAATTTTGCAATTGAATGCCACCTCCGGTCTCTAGACGGACTGCGCCAGGTCTGGTGACTCATACTACTCAGTAAGGGCCTTCCCACTTCGGCGTCAACTTGTTTGCACCCTTGGCGGACTGAACACACCTTAGACAAGGTCACCTTCCTCAATGCTTTGGGCATGAACCTTGCGACTATGATAGCGACGCAAGGCCTGCTGATAGTGTGCAGCACGCGTGGCAGCCCGGAGATGGTTCTCCTTGAGGAGCACTTCATCATCCTGCCGATGTTGCTCTTGCTCTACTTTGTCGTAGGCAAATACCCGAGGCGACCTGCAAATGAGTTCCGTAGGATAACTGCTTCTGCTCCATAGACTAGGGAGAAGGGATTCTGGCCAGTTTCTCGATTTGGTGTCGTACAGAGGGACCAAAGAACCACTGGTAGCTCGTCGATCCAGCGCCTTCGGTACTTTTGAAGCTTATCGAAAGTCCTTGTCTTGAGTCCTCGTAGTACTTTAGGGTTCATCCTCTCAGCTTGTCCATTGCTTCTGGGATGGACAACAGAAGCGAATAAAACCTGGCTGTCAAGGGCTTGAACATATTGCATGAAGGCGTGGCTTGTGAACTAGGTGCCATTGTCAGTGATGACCCTGGCAGGTACTCTGAAGTGGCACACCATTCCTTTCAAGAACTTGATAGTTGATTGTGCGGTCACCTTCCTCACGGGCTCCACTTCCACCCACTTTGAAAACTTGTCGATGGCAACGTACAAGTATTCAAAGCCCCTGACAACACGGGGGAAGGGGCCCAAAATGTCGAGCCCCCAAACCAAAATGGCCACGAAAAAGGGATCGTTTGGAGCGCTTGAGCAGGTTGATGAATATTCTTGGAGTGGAACTTACAGGATTCACATCTGGTGACCTAGCTTGACTGCATCTTGGGGGACGTGGGCCAGGAGAAACCTTGTCGGAAAGCTTTTCTGACCAAGGCTCTTGAACCAATATGAGAGTCGCACATGCCTTGATTTATCTCTGCCAACAATTTCTTTCCGTCTTCCCGGCAAATGCACTTCAATTTCACGTCGTTCGGCCTTCTTCTGTATGGTGTGTCATCGACAAACTGATACATACTGGCCCTCCGGGCTACTCTTTCATATTCTTCTTGTTATTTGGGAAGTTCTCCAATCTGGAGGTAGCGGACGACGTGCTGCGCCCAAGTTGGAGCCTGTGGATCGACAACTAGAAATAGCGGCATCTCCTCACTCGCAGGAGTGTTTGCCTCAATCGTAGGGACCTGTGGTCTCGCAGTAGGGCGCAGCTCATCAGGCGAGGTGGATTTGTTGCTGGTACCATCTTGCCGGGGGCCTGTGGAGGTCATCCCGGTAAATGCTTTTCGGAGTCCAGCATCCTCCTCTTCTTAGCCATCGTCGATGGAGACACCGATGGTTGAGTCAAGTGAAGTACAAAGGTCCCTGGTTCCACAAGGAGCTTCTAGGCGGCACCGTTTGACAAATGATCAGCAGCGTCATTTTTCGCAATTGGCACGTGCTCTATTTGTAATCCGTCAAAGTGTTCCTCCAAGCTTCTCAATTCTTGAACATATTCTTCCATCAACGGACTCGGATAATCCTTGTTTACTCTCCTCACAATGAGCTGTGAATCTCCGCGAATGAACAACTTCTTGATTCCCAACTCTACCGCGATCCTGATCCCGACAAGGAGCCCTTCGTATTCAGCAGTGTTGTTGGTAGCTTCTTCCCAGGGAAAGTGCATCTGAACTACATACTTGAGGAGCCCTCCATTAGGTTCGACGAAGAGCACGCCGGCTCCCGTACCCTGCAATGAGAAGGCGACATCGAAGTACATAATCCATTCTTGGGGTGCTTTCTTATCGGGAATAGTTATTTCTGGCATTTCTTCACCTGGATTGGGTGTCCATTCTGCAATGAATTCCACTAGCGCTCTAGTTTGAATGATCGAGGTGCTTTCATACTTCAAACCAAAGCTTGACATCTCCAATGCCATTCAACTATCCTGTCGGTGGCCTCCAGATTCCTCAGTATGCGCTGTAGAGGAGAACGGGTGATGACCAAGATCTCGTGGGCTTGGAAGTAGTGGTGCAGCTTCCTCAAGGCCATGATGAGGCCGAAAATCAATTTTTGCACCCCCAGAGTACCTTGATCTAGTCCCCTACAATATGGAGCTGACAAAGCAGACTGGCCACCACACCACTTTCCTCCTTGTCATGGTTGGTTCAGTTTCTTTCCCGAGGAGGATAGTAGTTGCGGCCGCTTCTTCTTCCATATCCCACTGCGCTACCAGTGCTGCACTAACCACTAGATTGGTTGCCGCTAAGTAAAGTAGCAACGGCTCTTGTGGTTTAGGGGAAACCAAGGTGGGGGCAGAGGAAAGATAGGCCTTTAGGTCTTGCAGCACTGCTTTTGCCTCCTGGGTCCACTTCATGTGCCCTGCCTTCTTAAGACTTCGAAGAACGGTAGGGCGCGCTCGGCCTACTTGGAAATGAACCTGCTCAGTGTGGCAACGCATCCAGTCAAGCGCCTTACTTCTTTGATCGTCTTGGGTGCTTGAATCTGCTCTATTGTGCTGATCTTATCAGGTTGGCCTCTATCCCCCGGTGAGATACAAATAAACCAGCTAGCTTGCCGGAGGGAACGCCAAACACGCACATCTCAGGATTCAGCTTCAAGTTGATCTTCCGCAAGTTTGTGAAGGTTTCTTCCAGGTCTTGAATAAGTGTTGATCTGTCCATGATCTTGACCACACTGTCATCCATGTAAGCTTCAATATTCCTGTGCAGCTCGGGCTTAGAACCGATTTGCACTGCTCTCGCAAAGGTGGATCATGCGCTCTTCAGCCTGAAGGGCATCCGTACAAAGCAGTACACATGGGGTTATGAACACTGTCTTCTCCTCATTTTTCTTGGACATGAATATCTGGTGTTATCTACAGTAGGCATCCAGAAAAGATAGCACATCACACCCAGCAGTGGAATCCATGATCTGGTTGATGTGCGGCAAGGGGAACGGGTCCTTCGGGCATGCTCTGTTCAGATCTGTGAAATCTATGCAAAGCCTCCACTTCCCATTCACCTTGCTCCCTACTACCAGGTTCGCCAACCATGTTGGATGCAATACCCATCTCACCAAACCAGCTGCTTCAAGTTTCTTGATCTCCTCGGCAATGAACTGCTGCCGCTCCAAGGCTTGTTTCCTGACCTTCTTCTTGACGGGTCGGGCATGAGGGCAGACATCAAGGTGGTGCTCGATTACCTCTATGGGAACATCGGGGATGTCAGATGGTTGCCAAGCAAACACATCGACATTCGCCCGCAGGAAGGTAATGAGCGCGCTTTCATTTTTCTCGATGGGGTGGAGCTGATTGTGAACATACCATTAGCGCCAACCAGCCCTCACGGGACCTTCTTCACAGTAGGCACATCAACCTTGGATCTCTTGCAATTGGATCTCTCTAGCAAGTCATCGACAGGCGCAACACACTCTGAAGGGGCACGCTTCCTGGATTTCTTCCCGCCGTCTCTGCTAGACTTTTTTTTCCTTTCTCCTTGACGGGAACTGCATCTTTAGCAGCTTAGGCAGCGACTGCTTCCTAGTACATCTTGTCTACGCAGATGACTACGTCCTTCTTGTCTGATGGGATGGAAGGATGGAAATGACGCCCATTGGCCCTGGCATTTTCAGGGTGTTGTAGGCATAGTGAGATGCTGCCAGGAATTTTGCTAGGGCCGGACGACCAAGGATCCATTATATGGCAGAGGCAGGCCGACCACATCAGACACAACCTTCTCTGTCCGGTAGTTCAGATCTCCTCCAAATGTCACCAGCAGCAAAATTTTCCCATTAGGACAACTCCTGCCAGGGCTGATTCCTTGAAACATGCTAGTAACCTTGAGCTTTTCATCTGATATCTACAATTTGTTGATTACCTTGGGGGAAATGTTCAAGCCTACCCAACCATTAACCAACACCTTTGTGACTTTGAGATTGTGGATTGTTGGAGAGACCAGCAATGGCAAACATCCTACCGCAGTATTGCCGTCAGGGTGATCCTCCTCATCAAAGATGATGGGCGTGCGGGACCACTTGAGTGGTTTCCAAGAATCCGGTGCTGGCTCCATGGCATTGACGTCACGTGCCCACTGTTTAAGTTGGCGGTGAGAGTAATGCAATGATGCACCACCGTCAACGCATAGGGCTTTAGTGGATTTCTGGAACTCTTGATCGTTTGTTTCCTCTTCGTCTCCCTCTTCACTTTCGTCATCGTCTCCCTTCTTCTCATGGCCCTTGGCAGGTTTCCCTTGATGTTGAGGAACTTTGCGGTGGCAGTTCCCTCAGGTGCCTCAGCCTTTCCCGCCAACACCTTCTTGGTCTCTTTCCTTGTCACGCTTCTTGTACTCATCTTTCTACTTCTTGACGAGTTGCTCGACTTGATGACACTATTGGAGATCGTGGCCCTTGGTCCGGTGGATCTTGCAGTACGGTCCGTCAGCCTTCCCAGTATTCTCGGCCACAACAACTTCTCGGCAGTCAGTGCACGCGACAACCTCCTTGCCGGGAGCCTTGGTCTTGGCCTTTTTGTCGGTACTAGGGTGATCGAACCTTCGACAACCAGCACTGCCTTCTCCTTGCGCTTCTTGTTGCGTTTCATGTTCTTCTTTTTCTGGTCGACAACATCGTTTTTATCCTCTGAATCAACTTCGACGCTTTCTTCCTCTCCGGGGAGTTTCCTCTCCTCTTCTGTGTAGGCACACATATCCACCAAGGTTTAAACCTCGTTCACAATCTTGGGCAACCGCACATTCATCTCGGAGCGTATCTTGCGGTTGCGCACATTTGACTGGAACACGACAATCACAGCTGCCGGGTGGATATCTTGAATGTTCCTGTGCACCCGGCTAAACCTCCGCATGTACTTTTGCAAGTTCTCCCCTTCCTTTTGTGGGAGGATTTACAAGTAGCTCGGCCTCCCTAGCTCTTGATGGCCACCCGTGAAAGCCCCAACAAACTCATTGCACGGATCACTCCAGATCGAGATGGAGTTCTCTGGCAGGTGCATCAGCCACGACCTCACATTTGTCTTGAGTGCCAAAGGGAAGTAGTTGGCGAACACCTTCACATCTCTTCCTCTAGCGGCTTGAATGGCAATGGTGTAGATGCTCAAGAACTCCGCCGGATTCAACCTTCCATCAAAGTTTTCTGGTCTTTCGGGCTTGAACACACGGGTAGATGGCTAACTGACTTGCCGCAGAACACGAGTGAAGGCGGGGCACCCGACCTCGAAAGGCAGGTACCCACCTCCACTGGGCGCTGGTTCATAGACATCAGGGGCATTGCGCCTATCAGACTGGGCGCGGGCATTGTCGCTGCGACTGCCCCCCCCCCCCCCCCCC